>SNQJ01S0297759.1:0-10482 GCA_010110895.2 Picea sitchensis
GGTGCAACTATTGGTTCCGGATCATCTAAGCCTGAATCATCATCCACTTGTTCTTCTCTTGAGATTTGACAACATGACAGGTTCTCTTCTATAGCTGCCAATTTTTCCTGCAAGGCGTGGACTATCGAAACGAGAGGAGTTGGTATGTCTCTATTGTAGCGTTCCTCTATCATATCAAAAAGTCCCCGTAATCTCTGGGCAACTGTAACAAAAGAAGATGCATTAATTCCATCATAGTTTTCTAGGATAGTTAACATTCCTTGCAACTCTTGGGAAGTCATAAGGATTTCTTGCTCAACCACCGATAAAACATGGATCGAGGAAAACTCATAGGCTGCAATATTATCTTGTTTATCTGACCATCTCTCGATGAACTTCACTTGGAACAAGTCCCATCCATCAATTGAGACATCTGGAAGAGAATTGTACCATGCTCGTGCCTCCCCCTCAAGGGTCGACACAAACATCCTCATCACCACCACATCCTCATGTTCCACCTCAAAATCGCTCACCACTTGTAAAAATTTATCCAAGTGCTCCTCAACTGATTCTCCCAACCGCCCTACAAAAAAAGGTATGCGTTTAATCCACTTATGTGCAGGTAAGTCATGAGGATAACCTGGGAATGCAACAAAACTTAGTGGGTCAAAAGCAAAAAATCTCCACCTTACTGGTGGCCTCACAGCTGCATCCATATTGTCAATCTTAGATAGAATAAAGCACGGTTGCTACCCAACTACTAGCTCGGGATGGAAATAAAACGAAAGATAAAAAATTCGAAGATACACTCACCATACTGCTCGTCGAAAAAGAACTTAACTAATAACTCATATGCTTACCAACTTTGAGACAAGTTCTTGGTGAAGGAATAGGCTTGTTCCGTGAAAAGGTATTACGGTTTTTTCAAGCTCGGAACTAGACTTTGTGAGGGAATCGAAACCAAAAGATCTTCTTGTGTAAGTCCCCTATCAAGCCGTATCTGTATCATGTGGAGTCGCCGAGTGAGCTAGAAAAAATAAAACAATTAAAGAAAAAACTCATTGATTGTCGTTTACCAAAGGTGGTGTTCCCCGGCAACGGCACCAATTTGTTAGCACAAATTTTTACCCTCCAATCTGAGCTGATATGTTTGTTATGACAGCGGTAAAAACTAGGCTAATTAGAGGAGTAGGTCCCTCAAATTGCCACTGACCAAACCCCTCTCCGTTTGGGCTAGTGTTTGCTAGCCTCTGGGGGGAGTCCCTAGGCACACTGAAGCGTCTTGCTGCTGATCTAAATTCTGATTTTTGCGCTAAAAAACAAAAATCAGCAAGTTGTTTGTCTTGGACAGCGTGTAAAAGCGGCTCAAAATGATGAGAAAAAGTGATTATTTCGCTAGGAGGGATCCTGCAAGGTTAGCACAATGATAATAGACTGAAAAAGAGGCAGAAAACTATTCAGAAGATCAGAAATAACCACAATGAACAATTCAGAAAATGACAAATCAGATCACAAATTTACCATAGTACTGCCAAGAAAAGAGGTTTGAAGACAAACACACACTTCTTTATTGATAAAACTTACAAGAGAGTTGATTGTGCCACACTTGGCAAGCCTATAACCAATACACTGACTACTTTGCTCAGAGAAGAGCCACTAGACTAAAGAAGAAGAGAGAGGAGAATGAGAAAGACACTATGTTGTTGCTGCAATGAACCCGCCAATAACCAATGAAAACCATCCAATATATAGGAGAGGAGTGTGAATAAAATAGGAGTTAATGCGCATGAGGGAATAAGTGTGAGTGAGAACATTAGGAATTAATGTGCATGAGAGAATGGAAAGAGAGTTAACTCATGTGAAGAATAGGAAAGTTAACACATGGGGGAATAAATTAGGAATTAAACGCATGTTTAAATGCTAAATTTGGCCAAGTAATGAGTGACTTTTAGCCAAGGGGAAATTCGTCCTATTTTTTAGGGATTTTCCTATATTTTAGGAAATTTGTGTTTAAAAGCAAATTATGAGGAATATGAGGAAATTAATACATGGAGAGTGAAAATATGTCGAGTGAAGAAAAATTAGTGAGAAAATTAAGCCTTGATTGGGGAATTTCATCCTATTTTTTAGGGATTCCCTATTTTTTAGGAAATTGTGGTTTAAACTCAACTGAAGGAGAATTTTATGGAGTTGATGCATGGCAAGTGGAGAAGTGATTATACGGAGGAATATACGGCTAAATTTAGGCCCAGTTATGCGACTCCCTTATCTCAATTAATTTACTTATTATATGCTCAAGTCTTGGGAAAATGCACCCTATGTTAGGTGGATGCCACATCACTCTATAGATCTGCCACATGTCGACCTGTGAGGGTACCACTTGGCACTGCATGGATGATGATCGTACCTGTTAAATATAGAACTTTCTAAAAATAGAATCCAACTCCTAAATTTTAGGAAACTGTCCACATCATCCAAGAAGACTAGGAGAATACCGCCACATGTCACTGTTTAAAAACAGACACTGCTAAAAATATAAAGTTGTCCAAAAGCCTTTGACTTTTGACTCATTGAACTCGTTTTTTCGTAAAGGATCTGAATCTGCAATCAGAATTGACATGCAAGCCCTGGGGCTCAACCTATTAAAAATAGTAAATTGTGCCAAACCATCCCAGAAAAGATCCAAAAGACTCATAGTGTCGCAAGGATCCACAATATGTTCTCGAAATCTGAATCTAGGGCCTAGATCCCAAACTGCTAAAAATAGAAAAATCTTGCATGTCGCCCGGAAAAGTGTTGTCGGGCCTAGAATCATGCAAGGACCATCCCTGTATGCTCAGAAATGCTCCAAGTTGTCAAGAGACCCACTCAAACTGTGTCTCCTAAAAAGTAGCAACCTCTGTTATATGTAGACATCTCTCTCAAAATGCATGGGAAACCAAGCGGAACCAAGCAACCATGTACCGATCATATACTTGTCTCTCGTGGGAACCAACCTCTCCTAACCATAAGTGATAAACTCTGGGAGAATCTCAGAATGCCAGCCAAAATAGTCCATGCTGGCTCTTAACCCTCTAGATTTTCAAGGGTGAAAATCTAGGGGTTAACACTTCCCAAGTTGCATCAATGAAATTGTGGGTTGCCCCACCATCAATCAAAGCAGCAATCCTGTGTCCTCGTAGTACTCCTCTGACTCTGAAGGTGTGGAATCTAAGCATGCTTGATAAAGTGGCGATAGCCACCTCATTTGATCCTCCTGAGGCTTCTCCTCAGTAGAGTCCCCCTACTCATTGTCCTGCTCCGCTGCAACCTCTTCTTCCTCATCACTATCTGAATGCACCTCTATGTAGTGAACCTTTCCTTTGCCCATGCATCAGTGGCCCGGTGCCCAAGGCTCTTTGCAGCTGAAACAAAGATTCTTTTTTCTCAACTAATTATGAGTCGCCTCATCTAACCTCTCCTTACCTGTCCCTTCTTTTACTGGAGGTTTCTTATCTTTGCCTTTCTTTGGAATGAATGGTTTGGAGAAGTCTTTGTCTTTTGGACTGCACCCTCCATGTCCCGTGTCTTGACGATAGCATCCAGTAACGTCTCTGGTTTGAAAGCCTTCACTCAACCACAAAGTGGTTCAGATAGACCCTCAATAAATAACATCACCAATCTCGGGTCAGAGATATCTGTCACGGTGACTGCAAGTCTCTAAAACTCTGTGATGTAGGTATCCGATGTTCCCTCCTGCTTGATCTGTGCCAACTTCCTGAAATGTAGCTCAGGGTCCTTCTTATCAAACCTCTCTATTAACTTCTGAGTGAAGTCCAAATAGGAAGTGATAATAGCATGTCCCAAAGTAACCAATCCATGGTACCACCACTCGTGGGCTTCTCCATCAAGGTGCAAAGTAGCGAATTTGATCGATTCGACCTCTGTCATAGGATTGAGCTGGAAGTATGTATCTAGATTTTGTACCCATGCTCTGGCTATGCTCCTGCTAGACCCATCGAAGGACGGAATGGATAGCTTTCCCAGCTTCCGTGCTAGATCCTTGTTCTGTTGCCCCCTGTTGTGATCCCTTGGTCTATTACTGTTCTTGATTGTGCAGAAGTCCTATAGCGACATGGCTACCTGAAACTCATCACCTAGAGCTTGATACTCTCTCAAATAATCTTGAAAAGTTTCACCGGGAACTTGTTGCCCTTGATTCTTCATTTGTTGGTTTCCCAAGAACTAAGACATAAGGGGTCTGGGGATTGTCCTGCTATTGGTTCTAGCACCCACCTAAACAGGAATCCTAGTGTGATTAGGTGCAAGAATTTCATAATGGTTTCCCTCGCCATTATTCTCATTGTTCACATTGGAACCCCATGCACCATTGTTACTCCCATGGTTCCGATTTGCTTGGTTACTAGCAATTAACTATGTCAACAATTGTGCTAATTGTTGTTGCCCAGGAGCCAACCCTTATAGGATTTGTATAGCTCTGTCCTCATTATTATCCCCTGTGACTTCTTCTTGTTCCACCTCTGTTTGGTTCTCCCTTATTTCCCCTTCTTTGTTAAATATGTCTTATGCTCCTCGTTGTCTTCGACTTCTGTAGGTGATATACCTAATGTTCCCTCGCCTCATGAACAGCAAACCCCCTCGGGCTGGGAGGATACACTGCTCTAATACCACCATAATGTTCCCAACTATTTTTTTTTTCTTTTCTTTCTTAGTTTAACAGTATGGGAAATTTGTGTAAATAGTTTGCAATCCGAACATATTATCAACAGTCTATGTATGGCTCTAAACTTTACTACAATCCACTATAAAATATCAACACAGGAGCTCCAATAATATCTATTTCATTAAATAGGCAAAGCAATTGATATACATTAAATATCCATCAAACATTTGCAGAAAACAAGTATAAAGAACCTGTTATAGCTGTTGTAGATTGACTCTGAAAATATTTGCAATGGATAAATCTATGGTTTTGGTTGCAAAAGGGTGCCCACACACTCAGCAATTGACCCACACTAGTAAATCTATTCCTGTTGTAAAGGAAACGATCCCTTTCTCAAACAGAGAGTTTATCCACACAAGAAATCGTTGCAACCACAAACAAAATGATTCTGCCAGTTGAATGCGCCCTCAAGCAACAATGAACTCGGCCCTCTGATAGATTAATACGCATAGTATTCAAAGTAATGCGCCCAGGTTGAAAGAATCAACTCCCACCAGTCTACAAGTCGATCCACACTCACACATTCGCCCTTAAGAACATAAATACGACCTAGCACCAAGAAGAATAGAGTCTGACTTGAAATGGCCCACTCAGCATAAATGAAAGACATAGGCTTGGTAGGAAATACGCCCTAGAATGAGGGAACTCGGCCTCCACAGGAGCAAGGGACTCAAACTCTGCCTCAAATCTCAGAAATCACCTTCCTTGGTTGACAGTTCGCTCCACCAGAGAAAATCGACCCCAAACACAAGAGATGTTGTCCACAATAGCCAAGATGCAGTCCTAAAGTAAACCTCTACACATTCCCAAATTGACCTTCTCAAGCATGAACTCAGCCACCGTCAGAGAGTAACTCAGCTGTAGTTGGAAATCTCAACCACAAACTATAATAATCTCACTGCCACTGAAGAAATATTCATCCACACTGAAGCACAATGAAGAAATCTGATTGATCTCTTTTATGAATGACTAGTTAGGGTGGATATGTTGCACCACCGAAACTAATCTCTGGAATTTCTCCTAGGGTTTTCGTCCCAAGAGTTCACAAATCCACGAAGTGCTCTCTCAAATAAAAATTAGAAAATGCCAAGACAAGAATGAGAGAGGGCGCCCTCATTTTCCCTTTTTATTCCTCGGTCGACTCTTTTTCCACCTTTTTACCTTTTAATAAGTTTAAGTGGAGTTTCATATTCTCAATAGCAAAGAACATCAACTACCCAATAACATGTATTATGCGACTCAAGCATGGAAATACAATAACATACTGGAAATATAGAGTATAATCGTCAGCTAGATCTCATGGATCGTCACTCGAATACAAGCAAATAGCATAAAAATACCTGTGATCGGAAGATGAAGGCAGATCTAATGCATGAACGGATAGATCGGCAAAAATATGCGATTCCGGAGAGATATGGTAACCGCTACCAGCTGGAAAACTCGTCCGGAAGGATAGACCGTCAAAATGAGCTGGAAACTGCTCCAATAAAAGTGCCATGACCTCTAGACTGAAATGGATGAGTGTCGGATGTCAGATCTGGTCTCTAAGGCACTAGATCTGGACCCCTGGGGGGTTTGCGCACCTCTTGGGACACTGGATGCACCCCAAATGATTCCACCAACAGAATCTGCTAATATAGGACTCAAAACGATCTTCTCGCCAAATGTGGAACTGGGTCGAAAGGGTTTCCCCAAATCTGCCTTGATGCTCCGTCTGCAACCTCAAATGTCCTGTCGGAAGAGTTGCACCCTAACTGGCTGGATGATGCGCCCTGCAAGATTCCACCATCAGAATCTGATGGAAACTGGCTCAATCTGAGCGCCCTGGCTGGATCTCAACTGGGTCGGAAGGAAACTGCAATTTGAGCTCGGACCTCGTGCAGCTCCACAAACCCTCAATCTGACTTGCGCCCTCACTGGATGAGCTGCGCACTCTGCACTGGATACTCCAGAATAGCACGGTGAAATACCTGGATTGTATCTCCGATGGGCTAGGGTGTGTCTCTCAACACCGAAACTGATCAATGGTGGTGGTTTCCTCTAGATATCCACAAAACAATAAAGTCGGCGCTCTTCCTCCTCTGGGAACTCTCAACATCAAATCATAACAATGCATAATAAGGAATTAGGTCATTTACACTTCCTTTATAGCTTCCCGAAACCCTAATTCGTTGTTGACCTTTTCCCTCCAAGTGACTTTTACTTTATTTTATTATTCCTTGATTAAATCACTTAATTAATTAATTAATTAACCATTTTACNTTTATAGCTTCCCGAAACCCTAATTCGTTGTTGACCTTTTCCCTCCAAGTGACTTTTACTTTACTTTATTATTCCTTGATTAAATCACTTAATTAATTAATTAATTAACCATTTTACCTCTAAAAAGTGATTTATCCATCCTTATGGCTTCTCCGGCCACTGAAAGTCACTTCTCATCATTTTATCCTGTAGTGCTCTTCTTCCCAATTCCGATGAGCTATTACACTAAGAGGTTTCTCCAAGTAATATGCCCATTATGACATGCTTAGTGAATTTAATTAAGATATGACCCATAATAACTCAAAATTACGGAAATTGTCGGAATACAACGAAACCAAAGCCAAGCTGTGCGGAATGGATCCTGATGATGAATGATGGAAGTCGGGCCCAATAAAACCCCTCAATATCTCCCGAACTCTCTGTCACCCCTATCTAGCTACTCTGGTAGGCATGACACTCTGTAAAGTTATAATGTCCCAAAATGGGGACATTACAAAATGCAGAAATTTTTCAGCCATCATTTCCTTCAAATTTTAATGAATCTCTCTATGAGAAATCAGCATTAGAGGATCTTTTTGGGGCTGTAAATTGCATGGGGTTTGAAGGTTTTTATAGCAGAAATTTCCAGCCACTTCTTTCTTCAACTTTTCCTCAATTCATAATTGAAAATCCAGTTGGGAAATATGTTCTTATGATGACATATGTATGAAGCAAATGGGTTTTCATTTTATGGTTGTGAAAATTTCCAGCCACATATAGAGGTGCAACAAGCCCTAAATTGGGAGCAATTTCTGTTTTCAAAATCTGAATTTTCATCTCGTGTTTCATCTACATATTTGTTTGAGGGCAGCCAAGATGTGTTTCGCAGATTTTTTGTGGTACCACCTCATGAAGCTTTAAGGTATGATGATATGGTTAATATTGTGCATGGAAGCCACGGAGGCCATTTATTGGAGTATGTGGATCAGCCTTATGAGAGGCATGTGATGCAACATGAAGACCTTGTGTGGAGCAAGGGTGAGTTATTATTGTCATATTGTAGCTCTATTCAAGAATGGATAGAAAGGTCTTGTGAAAGTGCATATCAACCATGGCATAGTTTTGATACTCTTGTCCATGATCTCATGATTATTTTCAGCTACAATATTATGTATTTTCCAGCTCATATTTATTTGATGATGAACATCTCCTTGTTTTGGTTCATTACTAAACACAAGGGTAAACTTTATGTAATGGATGAAGCAATAACTTGGCTTCATTGGCTCTATGATTTCACCTATCTCTTGTACTTTTTCATTTTAGAGTAGGTGTAGGAGGAATAAGCTCTTGAAAGCATTAGATAGAAAGAATAAGCTCAACATATGAGAATTAGATTTCATTCCGTGCTATTATAAACCATTGTGAATGTAATAAATTTTATGGATATTGTATGGGTGTGTAATATCCCCTCTCCTTACTACTGATATATTTGTGTTTGCTGCTAATATATTTTGGTTTACTTGGTTTTGGACTTTTGTCAAACACTTTCACAACATGCTCCAATACCACTGTAATATCCCTTGCCTTACTGCTGGTATAGTTTTTGTTTTCTTGGTTCAATATTTTTGTCAAACAGTGTGCAAACCCTGTAAGACTACATTTTTGTTGTTGTTATGTTGTAGTGTTGCTGCTGATATGTTTTAGCACTCATTTGGTATTGAACTTTCATCAAACAGTTAGGCTGTCATATCCCTTACTGAAACTGCTGTTATGTTTTTGTGACTGCTGGGTTTTAATGTTTATTTGGTTCAGATATTTTGACAAACAGTTTCACAACAACATAACCAGGATTGATTTGGCACACACAAAAAAGATTTTCTTGTATTCAAATAGCAATAAACAGCAGGTACATTTACTGTAGATAACCACAAACTCATTCACTGTCAAAACATAAATAAAACTCAGCAATTGCTATCAGATTTATGCATTCTTTCTGACCTGTGGTTAATAGCCACAATGGGGCAGCAATATGACAGATTCGGCCTCTTGTAGACACATGAACTGCTGGATATTTGAAATAGCTTGAGGAGAAAGTCAATAGATAAATATTGGCTATTAGATCTGCCCTCACACTGCCTCCACAAGCCTTCTTATAATGAGTTGTACAGCACTTTAGATTTATCTATTATTCTGTCCTGAAGGTAACCACACTGCTGACATTAAATCAGTCCCTTTCGGAATGACCACAAGCTCCTGAAGGTACGGCCTCCTTGCCCACGAGTTGATAATGGATATTCAGCCCCTTTGGAGAGCCCACAAGTTTCCAGAAGGGTACAGCCTCCCCTTTCCTAGAGATCGCGATATGCAAATGAGTGGCTCGACCCTCCTTAGGGTTAACCACAAGCTGAATATGAGGGTACGATCCAAGGAGAGAAGCAAGGGTAAATGAAGTATGTTCGATCTACACAAAGACGACCTCAACAATGCATCCAACAATTCTAAAATGCTCACAATCTGAAGATGGGGGTTTGGCCCTCACAAATACTACCAAAACTCTGCAAATGCTCACACAACCTAGCCAAAATGATGGATCTTCCTTCTGCAATAAATCCAAGTGAGAGATCTAAGTAATCTCTCCTTCTTGACAAACTAGGGTGGATAGTTTCACCACCGAAAACAATATGCTCAAGGGTTTTTGGCCCTTGTTATCCCCTATCCTAGGGATAACTAAGGAGATTACGTCTCGAGGCCCACAGGTCCTAGACATGGAGTACCGAGAGCCATATTGACTTGAGCTTGGCCCTGGAGAGCCCATCTTTTTCTTCAACGCCTCTCATCTATCAGCAGCAGCAACATCCATCCCATCGGCCTGGTTCTGAAGTAGTAGTGGGTCTTGCTCCATGGGGTAATGAGTCCGGGTATCATGGTATGTGTCACTATGATTCTCAAAAAATTTGAATATGTGCATTTAATTCTCTTTTGCTTCATGACGTTTGCTTGGACATTATGCCTTTAAACTTGCCCATACCTGGGGGGGATGACAGAGTGCCCTAACAAGCTGGTTCCCTTAGGGATGAGTTGCCACTGGGTGGGTCTATGAAAGGTCATCGTCCATTCCTTCCATACTTATCACTTTTCATCATTTTCCCTCTCATCTATTTAGGCATTGGATTTGCCAAGCTAGTAAGGGTTGTACCTTGCCTTGTGGGATAACTAGGAGATCCCCGTTTTTTAGGGATAACTAGGAGATCATGTCTCGAGGCCCACAGGTCCTAGACATGGAGTACCAAGAGCAGGATTGACCTAAGCATGGCCCTGGAGGGCCCATCCTTTTCTTCTTCCATCAGCTTTGTCTTGTCAGCAACAGCAGCATCCATCACAATCGACTTGGTCTTGGTATCAGAAGAGGTTCTTGCTCCATGAGGTAATTGGTCCAGGTATCATGGTATGTGTCACTTTTGATCATTGAAACCTTTAAATATATGCATTTGATTCATTTTATCTCTAACAACTGCTTGGATCTTACATTAGCCTACATG
>SNQJ01S0297761.1:0-10482 GCA_010110895.2 Picea sitchensis
AGAAAGTCTTGTAATTCCCTTGAACCACTTTTTTTTTGGTATCCAAACTAGAGGTGATTGGAATTATTCTTAGGAGAATCCCTCATGATTAGATCTCATGTATTCTACTCACCCATTTGATTGGACACTACTTAGAGGATTATATCTTTCTTTTCAGTGCTCCCAGTAGACAAGGGAACCAAGAGGCAAGTAGAGGAAAACATGTTTTTAGCCCCCAAATCTATTAGATATTGGGACATGATCCTACTCTTGACAATGAGACCCGTGTAGAGTAGTTGACTAGGATTTCAATATGTTTTATACTAGACCAATAGAAAACTCTCCTCCATTAGTGCTCGAGATCAGGTTACCTATTCTAGAAAAATTGGCATTCTCTATGCTAGATCGAATTCTTCGAGTGATTCATATATATAAATATTATTTTATTCAACTTATATGGTAGGATAATAGCCTTGAATTCCTTTCTTTATACTCTATTGATTTTTTTGTTTGTAGGAGTGACCTTCACAATTCCACTATGTATTGTAACTTATGTACTCGGAAATGTTGTTAACTTTGTTTGTTAAACCTTACTAAACTTATCTTATGTACATCTTCAAAAATATTTCAAACACCATTACATCAGCAAGAATTCCAAACCAATAAGTTCTAATGTAGAAAGAGTGTGAATAGAGGGATTGTCTCACTATCACTAAGCAACATGTCCTAGTAATGGCCTACAATGCCCATGTCTAAGTGAAGATTAAGGTTGGGGCAGTTTCACTAGATAGTTTTGAGGTAGGTATTGCATCTAAAACATGCTGAAATACATTTGTATTTTGTTTTGTATGAAATGAACAATGGTTAAAATTTATGAGAAGCTTGATGCAATGCATAAACATGCAAAATGAATCTATGAAAGATTGAGAAGTACACAAGATCTACAAGAATGTGTATTCAAATATGCATGCAATATATGTGGAATTGTGTTCTCCCTTGTTGAATGTCATGTTCAAGGTGAAGATGGTGGCATAATCAAAATTTCTACGAACATAGCACAACAACATAATTGATAAATAGATAAAAAGCTATCTCAATGAATATGGCATGAAATTTGAAAGGCAAATGGATGTTCTAAAAGTAGTAGCTTTTGAGATAGGGGGCATTAATGTTCAATATCTTTACCATTTAACAAATATGAATTATTTTCAACATTATGTAGGTTCTTTGGAATAATTACGGGACAATCCCAAGTCTACCCAACTAAGGAGAACTTTCTCCATTTATCATGACGGTAGTTTAATATTCTAAGGAATTTATCACCAACTTGGAACTACCTAAGAATAAATTTCCTTTCACATGTTTGCATTTATATTTTCATATATTTAGCACGTTATAAATCTCTAAAACATCTTTGTCAATCTATTCTAACTATAGAGGATAAACATAGTGAAACTCATCCAAGGTTGATGATCTTTGGGTAAATATTATCAATGAAAGAAATGCATTTACCAAAGTCTTCTATCTTCCTCAAAAGTAATTTTAATGTTAAAACATTACTTTTCTCTATCTTATTAAGAGAACTCAAAATATCCACCTCAATTTAAAGATATTAAACAATGTCAAGGATATGTTTATTATGTGAACTAGTAAAATCTACATAATAGTTAATCAAAGTGCTTATTATTGTTTAATGTCCATTCCTTGTGCATTAATTTGTAACTTCATACACCTTCTAGAAGTAGCTTATTTAGGTGGATATGTTATTCTAACACTTTCATGGATGAAGATGCAATGTTTTAGATTTAATCAACTAGTTATTGTGATTTACAATTTCAATTTTTTATGTCTTTGAATGATTTTATTCTTTCTACCATTATGAATCACTCAAATAATCACATTAGTAAATATCCTCAAGAATATCAACATGTCCAAAAGCATATAAAACCATACATAAATTTTATTTGGTGCCCTTATACAATCTTATTAAAAAATATCATTATTCTCATATTTCTTAAGGAATCACTTTTTTTATTCTTATCAGATATTTAGGTCCATTTTACATCTAAATGTTTATTTCTATTTGTTATATTATATTCAAGGTTGTATTTGTTATATTATCTTGGTTTGACATTTTAAAACCTATGAACCATATCTTGCAACCTCCTCAAAAATTATTTTGATCTAAACATTATATTTAATGGTTTAGTTAAGAGAACTCCAAATACCTATCTCATTATGACTTTTTCTTTTCGTTTTAAATGTTCTATTTTATTTTTTTAATTTAAAGAGATTTTCAAAATATCTTTAAGCACATGCAAAGTATAAGTTTATTACATGAATTAGCAAATCTTCCTAATAGTTAATCAAAAATTTTATTATTATTAAACATTGATTGATTTGTATGTTTATTTGCAAAGTGATAGACATTTTTCAGGGGAAGTGCACTTAGGTTGAGCTTTTATTGTAATACTTGAATTGATGGAGATAAGATTCATCCTTGGATTTAATTAAATGTATATTTTGATTTACATCTTCATTTTTTCATGCATTAGAAAATGTATATGATGTTTTAGTGTGTTATATCCATACTCATTCTACATGTTGCTTATTAATCAATTTTCCTATATATGTTGTTAGAAAATTGAGAATCATAATTCTCCAATACTTTCAAAGGGAGACTATTGATTTATTAATGCACTTGATGAGAAAAAACACTTTCCACAAATATATCCTGAATTTTCTCCTCCAAGGCATGAAAAATGGAACACTTTGAAGGTCCTTGAATGTATCACGTATGCAAATGTTTAGTTGTTAATATTTTGTAGTGTACTAATACCTAACAAAACAACCTAACATGTTCAAATTTTTAGTTGTTAATATTTTCTTGTGCATTGCCCCACTCCAAAGACATTTCTAGATTTCCAAAGTTACTATGAGAGATCTAGTTCCAACAACTTGTTCAAGTGTCCTTTCTTCATAGAATGTCATTCTCCTTTGAGCTCCCACTCACTTGAGTATTAGAGCTTAGATGATAGATCTCAAAGCAATAGTCCTATGTATACTATATTTATTACATTGTAACATTTTGATATTAAAAAAGTATATTCTTATAGTATCATATTGATTGAATAAATCATATATATATATATATAATTTATTTATTTATAAATTAATGCTTGAAATATTAATTAGTATATTAAATATTAAAATAATTAATGAACTAATTCAAACTTTTATATATATACAAGTACTCAACATTTTATTTGCATTCATATCTTCTATTATCAATCCATGATATTATTAAACCTTACTAGTATAGATTAAATAGATTATATTGGGTACAATTAAATGATGATATTGCTATCTCACTCCAAAAATATTTGAGATATGTTGGGTTTAAGTATGTTCTATTTGATATATTTTCATGCAACAATGAATGTGTGGACCATTAGGATTTTGTATTAGAGCCTTTGAAGCTTTCATTGAATTCAATTATCTTATTTTATTTAAGATAAACCTATGTAATGGTTCCTTCTTGTTAGACTAAATGTTAATGATTGTTTCCACCAATTATTTAAATTGTGAACATGCCCTACTTAATAGAAAGTTTAACTTCTTAGTTGATTATTCTTTTATTGTTGGAGATGTCAATAAAACCTTCACTATAGTTGATATGTCTATTCAATTCCTTAAAATGACCATCTTTACATTATTCTAGATAGAAAATGTTGATTGCATTTCATAATTCCTTATAACCACAGTTTTATAATCTAAACTAAAAATAAAAAATATTATAACCACTTTTTTATTGACTAGTGACACATTCCTTCATCCACCCTATAACTACAACATACATCACACATTTCAAGGTGAATCATTGACCCCTCTCTTAATTAATGAGAGTAAAATTTATTATTTATTAAGTTTTAACATTAGCTTAGACATATTGTAATGTAATCCAGAGAAACATATTGTTAAAATAAAATATATTATAATCACTTTTCTATTCACCATTGTCATTTTCCTACATCTACTCTAGATTTCTCCACTATTTTCATAATTTGGTGTGACTTGAAAGTGACCTTAAAAATATATTATTATTAATACAGGGTGGCCCACTTTTCTATTCACCATTGTCATTTTCCTACATCCACCCTACATTCCTTCATTATTTTCATATTTTAATACAGCCTGAGTTGACCTAATAGTTAAGAAGATATGTTTCCTTCCAAAAAATAACATGTTCAAATCCAAAGAAAAATAAAATATGTATACCTCTAAAAAAAATATATCATATTTATTTGAAAATTTATTATAAACATTATATTTTATTATATAGTTAAGAAATGTATTATATTTTTTATATTCAACTAAAATCAACTATTAAAAATCAAAAAATCATAACTATTAAAAATCAAAAATCATAAAACATATGTTAGGTATCCGTTCTTTAATAAATTTTTAAGGTTAGCTTATTGGGGTCACCATCTTTTAACTTCCAACGCCTATGACGTCTATATAATGTTTTCTAAGTATTTTAACTTCCAACGCTTATGGCGTCTATATAATGTTTTCTAAGTATTTAAAGCTTCGCTTAATAAATTTTTAAGGTTAGCTTATTGGGATCACCATCTTTTAACTTCCAACGCCTATGACATCTATATAATGTTTTATGAGTATTTAAAAGTTTTTTTGGTTTATCTATTCCAATTCCAGCTCTTCTTAAAAAACATTATCAGGGTAATTAGCTCTCTGGTCCTTTTGATCTATTATAGCCATCCAGAGGTTTCTCATGTTGTTAACAGTGTTGGTGTTTTCTCTGCTGGTGAATCATGCGGGCGTGAACAATGAGATTTTTATCTATGCCTGCCCTCCTCCTTTGCCCTAAGTCATATGTACGTACAAAAATCCATGTATCCCCATGCATCACCGCCACCTCCTCCGGTCATACCTGGTTCAAAGTTTCCTTACTAACCTTACTACAGGATTTCACGGTCAACTCCTCATGTTAGCCTCACATCCACCCTCTTCTTTTTTCTCTAGACATTGATACTCATCATTCTGAGTCTGATTTTATTTTCGTGATCTATATGCAGATTTTATGTTCTATAAAAAAATTAATAATGATGGAAAAGGTTGTCAAAGAAATTTTATAAATGTTTAGATGAGTTTAATTTTATTTTTAAGTTTTATTGAAATCGCATTATTAATCATCCTTTTAATTACAAAATTTAATTTGATGGTCAAGAATTAAAAATGCTAGCATATTCTTGGTCTTACATTTAAATGGATGAATGTGATTTTCCTAATTAACTCTCTTACATTTATCAATTCATTTTGTTCATCATATTTACTTTTTCCCTTTTACATAATATGATTAAAAAAATTACTAAATCAACTTATCAATTTCCACTAACAGTAATTTAACAAATTTAAAAAAAAATACTTTAGTTTTAACATTTATATTTACAATATTTTTTTACATTTTACAATGATAATGTTGTGTGTAATTATATAAATCTTTAACATGAGACTTAAAAGAAGTGGAAAGAAGCCATTTAAGTTTTACTAATGAGCCACTTGAGAAAACATTTATTTATGTGCCTTTTGGAGAGCAACCATTTCATATTTTATTTTATTTTATTTTATTTTATTTTATTTTATTTTATTTTATTTTACCAATCGGTTGTTTCATACATTTGTAACGCCATGTGTTAGTATGAAACATTTATGTATCCACCCATTTCATAACCCTTTCAATATGCGAGGGAGGCGAGTGGATTACCCTAATTTTTTAAATTTTTTACCAATCCACGGTTTCATAAATTCTAAGGTTTCATACTTTTTTAACACCATGCTTGCGTTGTTACAAGGAAACATTTATGTATCCATGCGTTTCATAACCCTTATGCCATGTGTTGTTAACAGAAAATATATATGTATCCATGCCTTTCATAACCCTTACCCCATGTGTTGTTACCAGGAAACATTTATGTATCCACCCATTTCATATCCCTTTCAATATGAGAGGAGAGCGAGGAGAGGAGTGGATTACCCTAATTTTTTAAGTTTTTTACCAATCCACTGTTTCATAAATTCTATTGACAGTGTCATCCATTCTAATTCCATGTGGAGGAAACATTTACTGTATTCTTTCTTTCACTATGCCACGAGACCCAGGGAGAGGATTGGATTAGAGGGTTTATTGTGTTCAAGTGTAGTAACTTTCCCAAAGACGTGGGAACAATTTAATTTTGCGGAGATTTCCATGACCTGACAAGAAGGAAAGTGGGAGCATAGATAGCATATCAGTAGTGAGGAGATTAATATGAGAAAATAGGTGACAATTTCATTATGTACATGTTATTACATATAGAGAGGACATAATTGTTGATTGCTAACACAACTATTGTGCATCAAGAAAAGATATAGGAGGTTCAGGTTGATCCGGATTTGTCGCTGGAAAAGAGTGCAAACACATTGAAGTATATTAATATCTATTTTCTATAAAATTGATATGCTTACTGCATTTACTAGCTAACTCCAGCTGTGCCTTTTTTATTCAATGTTCAGATTTATATGTATTCAAATAACGAATGTTTTTTTATTCTATGTTCAGATTTATATGCATTCAAATAAAGAATGCCATTATTGACAATCGAATACAATATTTTAAAAAAAACCTAATACCAAATGACATATGCAGTGAGGACACAAATGTTGATTTCTAGGACAACTATTCTGCATCAGTAAAGGACAAAAGAAGTAAAAACAGTGAAAACAGATTGAGATATGTTGATATCTATTTTCTCTGAAATTGATCTGGGTGTGATTTTAATGCATTTAAATTACTATGCATTTAGATTTGCATTGCATTTTTATTTAATAATAGATCCTTCCCCTTTTTAAATGCGTTCTGCCTTTTAATATAAATACTACAATAAAAACTTT
Organism: Picea sitchensis; assembly: GCA_010110895.2. Taxonomy (NCBI): domain Eukaryota; kingdom Viridiplantae; phylum Streptophyta; class Pinopsida; order Pinales; family Pinaceae; genus Picea; species Picea sitchensis. The sequence continues at coordinate 6,934 of SNQJ01S0297761.1, forward strand.
CAAAACCAGGAACACTGCATCTACACTCACTAACAAAAACCATAAGATTCAAATAACACTAACCTATATCCCTTACTACCTCTTCTTCTATTAATCCGTTATACAATACTTGGAGTTTTCATGGAAAATTAGGGTATTGTTGCAATTCAATACATTGAAGCCATAGGGAAGTCATTAATTCCCTTTTCGGATTGCAATTTATGTTATAAGATATCTCAAATATGAACAAATATCACTAACACTTTCCTTTTCACAAAATTGTGGGTTTAGACTTCTGTAATCTTAGACTATACATCGTTAGTCCGAAGGTGAGTAATCTTTACATTATTATGATTGATTGGTTGTAGATTAATATAAAAAATAATATGGTGTTGGAGATTATTAGTAATTTTAATTAATTCATTAACCTTAAAATAATATTATTGCAATTAATACTAAAGTCTCAACTATTGTTGCAATTAATACTAAAGTCTCAACTAGCAATTGAGACGGGGAATGTTTCATAATTTTCAGTAACAGCCATTGTTACTAAATATTATATAACTCAAATTCCTTTTAACTGTACTTGGCTCCAAGTCTCTCGCCTTCCCTTTCCTTTTTTATACAAAATATGGATTCATAACCAACCATTCCAACTCTATGATGCTTCAACCTAATTCTATTCATTGATCTTCATCTTTCGTTTATTTTTACAAACCTCGCCTATTTAACCACTTTATTACAGAATATTGTTAATTTTATGAATAAAAATCACAAGTATAAACCTTCAAAAATGTTTCCATGTAATCCTATCCCAACCTATGGTTGCATTGAGTGGAAACCACAAGTGAGTAATCTATTTTACAAAAATTTCAATAAAATTTGTTTTAGGTTTTCATATGTTTTAGTTTTTTATGGTGACCTTAAAAAAATGCTTTAGTTTTTGGCCGTGAAATTAAAAAGATTATTCATTTATTACTAATATTTTATCATTTTAATGTATTATTTTATTTTATTTTATTTTTTATTTTTATGTGTTATTTTAATATATTTATTAATAATATTTTAATATTTTATTAATTTATATTTATTTTATATTTATATTTTTTAATTAATAAATTTTTTAATTATTAATATATATATTTTTTTAATTAATTAAAACAATAATGAAATTAAAAAGATTATTCATTTATTACTAATATTTTATCATTTTAATGTATTATTTTATTTTTTATTTTTATGTATTATTTTAATATATTTATTAATAATATTTTAATATTTTATTAATTTATATTTATTTTATATTTATATTTTTTAATTAATAAATTTTTTAATTATTAATATATATATATATATATATATATATTTTTAATTAATTAAAATAATAATACATTATATAAAATATTAATGTTTTAATATTTTAATTTATAAATTGTATTAATCTTTTAATGATTTCATACATTTAATAGTTAATAGATATTAAGTATTTTATACATTCATTTATATATCATTAATATATTATTTAAATAATACATTAATATATTATATTATAAGCATATAAATATCTTTATGATATAATGTATTATAAAAATAAAAATAAATTATTTATAAATTATTAATAAATGTTGTTTCTTATTGAATTTTTTTTTTTTTATTCATGATGTATTATAAATGTTTTTACTTTATTAATATTATGTATTATTATATTTTTATTATTTTAGTAATGCATTTATTTTGTTATTACTTTTTTATTATTACATATAACACCTTATTATTATTATTTATTTATATAATACATATAATGTGTTATATTTATTTATTTATTTATTTATTAGTATTATTAGTATTATTATTATTTACTTTATTATAAATACATATAATGTGTTTATATTATAATGTATTATAAATGTTTTTTTTTTATATATTCATGCATTATTAATACTTTATTAATGTTTTCTATTATTGTATTTTTATAAATTTTAATATTTTTTTAATATATATATATATGTTTTATTAAACTATTACTAATTAAGTAATTTTAATATTTTAACAATTTATTAATTTATAATATATTAATTTATAGATTAGTTATTAAATTTTACTATTAAATTATTTATTAAATTATATGTTACATTCATTACATTATATATTAATATATTTATTGATTTTTACATTATATTAAAGTATTAATTAATTAATACATTAATATTTAATATGAATTTAATAAAGTAGTATAGAATGTTCTTTGTGACTTAAAAATATGAATTTAATAATGACATTCTTAAAATTATCTTTGTTGATATATATTCTGTAACGATCCGAAGTAATTAATTAATTGTCCTAATTTAATATTTGGTTAATGAATTTGAGTTTAATAAATTATTAATTTATTAAATGGAGACTTAGTGTATCAAATGATGGAACCATTAAAGAGAAAGAGGATAAGGTAGATGGCATTTAATGGAGAGATAAGGTGGGTGAGACTTAATGAAGGTAGAAGGCGGTGAATGAGAGAGGGGGGAAAGGAGCATAAGAGAAGGGAAAAACACGGGAGAAGAGACTTTTCTTTTGGGAGAGCATCATTTTCAGAGGAGAGGACTGTGTTGTTGATTTGGGGGCTAGAGTAGCTTGTCGAAGGATTATACTATTGGTTTTTGCTTGAGGAACTTGTTGGAGTTTGGTGGACTGAGAGAAGGGGCATCTGTTGCTGGGAGTTTTGGGCTCGAGGGCTAGGAGTCCTTACGGAATCCTGGAGCTAGGGAGCCGGAGAGGATCTATTCCTAGCTGGCTCGAAGGAAAAAATTTAGTTTTGGGCAGTGTTTGGGCAGAGCATCTTGGGCAAAGTTTCAACTTCAACTTGGACAAACAGAGTTTAGGAAACAACATCACTTGAGAGGTATTTATGTTCATTACTATGGCATGTGCATTATCGTTATGATGGTTCATTATTTTACTATGTTGTGCATGTTATTCAATATGTTATTTATATCATGCTGCTTATTTTGAATTTTGTTGAACCATGAACTGTTATTTCGCTGAATATAGAACTGCAAGGAAATTATGATAGAAATTTTATGTTTAAATTTGTGAAATTTTATGTTTAAATTTGTGAAATTTTAAGTTCTGTTAGATAGGACCCTTACACATGGTATCAGAGCCATGGTTTAAAAACTTGGACTAGGGCCTACCCACCTACACTCATATATGAAGGAAAGTTCAGGAATGGAACTGTTCCAACCCAGAAATTTAAACAACTTCTAAATACTTATATTGAAACCCTGAATAAAATGTTTAGGGTGAATATATATTGTAATCAGCTCTGAAAACCTATGACCTGAAAACCTTGGGAAAGAGGGGCCTTGAATCCCTTTATTTAGATATAAATATGGGCCCGAGGGCCAAGCTCCACCTCCACCTCCACCTAACCTGCAAGCCAAGCCCACAATTTTTTTTTATATACAGATCTATATATATAAACATTATGCACATTGAAAGTAAAATAGTATAATATTCTACACAGAGAAAGTATTAAGTGAATTTTAACACTTGCTACCAATAAACCAACAGTCA
>SNQJ01S0297762.1:0-10508 GCA_010110895.2 Picea sitchensis
AAGGTTTCAAATGGAAGATTCTAAACCTGTGGGTACACCTATGGTAACTGGATGTAAATTAAGCAAGGATGATGATTCACTTGATGTTGATCAAAGCTCATATTGATCAATGATAGGAAGCCTGTTGTACATCACAACATCTCGCCCAAACATAATGCATGTTGTAGGAATGGTAGGAAGATATCAGGCTGCACCTAAACAGAGTCATTTGAAAGCTGTCAAAAGGATATTCATGTATTTGAAAGAAACAATGACTTATGGTCTGTGGTATCCCAGAAATCAAAATCTTCAGTTGATTGCTTATTCAGATGTAGATTGGGCAAACTATGTTGATGAGAGAAAAAGCACCAGTGGAGGAGAATTCTTCCTGGGTGACTCCTTAGTATCCTGGCTTAGTAAAAATCAAGGTTCCATTTCTTTATCAACCACAGAGGCAGAGTACATTGTTGTTTCTACCTGTTGCACTCAGGTATTATGGATGATTCAGACACTTGTAGATTTGGAGGTAAAATACACTGCACCGATCCCAAATCATTGTGATAACACTAGTGCCATCAGTGTGTCTAAAAATCATGTATTCCACTCCAAGACCAAGCATATTCCCATAAAATATCATTTTCTGAGAGAGAAGGTCACCAATCATATTGTTTAGGTCAATTACATTCCCACTACAGAATAAATTGCAGATATCTTTACTAAACCTCTAGCCAAGACACCATTTGAATATCTCAGATAGAAGTTGGGTTTCATCCCGTCTCACATCTAAGAGAGTCCATCATGTTAGGGGGAGTCTTGTATTGATTGCATATCTGATACCTCATAAAATTACTGCAATAGCTCAGGGGGAGCATGTTTTCTTTGACTTTGATGTCAAAGGGGGAGAAAAGGAGTTGTTCATATCAGATGCTACAGTTGGAGGTCCAAATATATTAGCGCAACCGTTCAGGGTTGCCATCAATGCCAAAGGGGGAGATTGTTGGAAGGTTTACAAATGGGAGTAAGCTTGTCATTGATGGCAAGAACAGTGATGGAAAAGATCAACATGATCAACAACGCAGTGATAATGGAAGAGTAAACTCCATTTTAGAATTTCGGATACCAGGAGTTGAAGTGTCGAAACACTTCACCACCAAAGTGGTGAAATCGCAAAGTGGAGTTGAAGCATCGAAACACTTCACCATGGAAGTGGAAAAATGTGAAATGGTGAAATGATCCTAGCCGTTGGATCAAGGTGTGATATGGGCCGTCAGATCTAGGACGTGAATATGGAAGATCACGTCAAAAAGGACAATCGTGGACCATTGGATCAAGAGGATGTGTGGCGAAATATCAGAGCTAGTCTAAGACTCCATTTTGGAGTCTCACCTATCGCAACTTGGAGTGATGAGAATCTCCATCTAAGGATCAGCGAGATGCGAGATCATGAAAAGATTAGGACCGTCAGATCACCAAGAATGAGGACCGTTGATTTGAGATCCATCTCGGAGTCTCTCCTATCGCGACTTGGAGTGACGAGAATCTCCATCTAAGGAACAACGAGGTGAGAGATCATGAAAAGATCAGGACCATCGAATCACCAAGAACATGGATCATTGATCTGAGCTCCATCTCAGAGCTTCGCCTATTGCTACTTGGAGTGACAAGAACCTCCATCTTAGGAACAACGATATGCGAAATCATGATTTGATCGCAGTAATCAGATCAAGGTGTGATATGGACCGTTGATCCAACTCCATTTCAGATTTTCGTGAATCGCAACTTGGAGAGACAAGAAACATAACCACAAGAACGCTAAAATCACGATATGTGAAATCGTGATATGATCTGAGCTATTGAATCAAGATCATATCTGAACCGTCGAATCATAGGACAAGTGGCAAGCGATTGGAATTTCACTAACTTGGAGTCAACAGAGCATGGTGTGGAAACTTGTGAAATATGAAGTGCCTTTTGGCACAGCCTATGGTCATCGCCGATGGTCACTAGAAGGGAAGGAGTCAGGTCAGATAAGCTCCATTTCGGGGTTTCGGGGATCGCAACTTGGAGAGTCGAGATGCCTCATCTCCAGATTCACGAAATGCGAAATCACAAAATCTCTTTATGCATAAGCACGTGGTCACAACCATTGGGCACATCGATCGAAGATGGAGGAAGAAGCTAGAGGTGCAAAGATTCACCACAGGGATCCTGAAATGTCGAATTACGAAATAACAAAACAGGCACAAGATTCTTTATTCTTAATCCAACGATTCAGGTGAAGTTGAATAAGATCGAAGGGCTACTTTTGTGTTTCTCAATGTAACAACTAAAACAAATGATGATTTATTCCATAGGACTTGAAGAGGACTGAGTGTGATCGCCAAAGAAGATGAAGAGTCTTAAGGCATCTTCCAGTGGATTGAGGATTATTGATACAGGTGATTGAAAGATGGAAGGGGATTGAAGTCTGTAGCTGAAAACAGAAAGGATAAGCTCATCTAAGATAGAGAAGACGAAGAGTCTCAATTGCTAGAGAGGCCGAGGAATCTCAGCATGACATCCAGTGATGTTGAACGCATGGGAAAACTGCCAGAGAAGATGAAGGGTTACCATGATGATCAGACAGAGCACTCGACATGAGGAGGAGATGAACATGGTGTGAGTAGGGAGAGGGACTGAGTGCATTGCATGCACAAGTAGCACAAAATCTATAAGTACACCATACAAAGAAGAGTTGTGGTTGTTGTTGTAGCTGTGATTGTCATTGTTGAAGGTGATTCATGCGTGAAGAAGGAGGGGAGTGCAGCAACTGAATTGAACAGAAGAGGAACTGTATAGTGAATGGACATGGTGCACAGAGCATAAAAGGTAGAAGAACAGACATTTCAAGTCATGTGTGTAGGAAGGCAATGAGGAAGACAGAGCAACGAAATGCAACAGAACAGTGATGAGTCTGGTAAGCCATTGTTGAACATTATATCACTGTAATGAGTTTCAGTAGCAAAGATTGATAAGACAGGGTGGTAGGGAGGTTCTAGGGAGGAATGTTGTCCTCATAGGTTCAAGTGGGTTCTTGAACACAGGGAGTTGTAGATTCCTTCTAGTTGGTGCTAGAGAAACCAGGGAGTTATAGCTTTCTTCTAGTTGGTGCTAGAGAAACCAGGGAGTTGGTGCTTCCTTCTAGTGGGTGCTAGAGAAAACAGAGAGTTGGTTCTCTCAGCAAGTTGCAGCTTGCAAATATAGAGGTTGTAGTCTCACAATGAGTTGGTTCTCATATGTATGATAATGTAAAGAATGTAGATAATACTTATCATATAAAGAAAAATAAGTTTTTACCCTGTATGGGTTTCCTTGGGAAATATATGTCTCTGTGTTTCTCATATATGTGACTGATGTTGAATGTGCCATTGTTTATTTCCCTGCATTATTGTGATAATCATTGAGTGCCTTGTAAAGATTTTAAAAGAAGCATAATTGTTTAAGCATGGTAACAACTGATTCACCCCCCCCTGTCAGTTGTCCAACATAAAGAACATTTTTCGGCCAATAAATTATGCATACAGTGGTAAAACCCCTCACACATAACATTTTTCATAAGTTATTCCCAAATTCCTGGTCATCTTTCCATTAAATCCACTCACTTCCCATTGTTACATAATCATTCAAGTTACGTATTCTTGAGATTACTATTCTTGGTCTGTGAAACCATGAGTTTTGAGTTCCAATCTGTTAAAACAAAATTTCCCTGTGGAGTCGCCAGTTTGTTGACAATTGAAAACATCAATGTAAATTTCACCACAAAGTGTTGATAAATCCTATTATTATATAAGACTAAATAATGCTATTAGGTGCCCCCCCTTGAAATTTTCAAGATCAAGACTGGTGTTATTCAACACTACTTTCGTGGCTGGCGATATCTTGTTTTATTGAATAATGGATCAGGCATTTTATATAGGGTTCCCTTGTTGTTTCAAGATCAAGTTATACCAAAAATTTTCAGGGTATCATTGTTGACTGTTCTTGGATTTAGGACTTGTGACACTTGCAATGAGCACATGTTAGTAATAACAATTGGAAAAAAGCTAAAAGGAAGAAATTGTCCTATGCTAACCAACCATACTATATGCATTAAAGAAGATTGCGGAAAACCCAATCTAACATAGGATAGCCATACGAGTGATTAAAAGTTGTATATGGTTGATATTCCTTATGCATAATAGAGATTGTAATAGGGGTGGCGCTCTTGGAAATTAAAGGTTGTTGTTTCAAGGTGGATGATTCATTGATTAATAGTTGGTGCGCATTAAGAATTGATTGAAATCAAAGTAAGTAAGTGATATGCATTTATTGCACATCACCTTTACCCTTACCAATGGAAGCCACCATGGTCATCCTATATTCCAAATATTTTGTCTGTGGTTATGTTCTGACTTCTTAGCAGAAAGGAAACACTTGGCCAACGCATGATTAAGGCATTTGATTACAGGTATGTTCTTTTTTTGTCCCTTCACGAATCTACTTTGGTTATGAAATGGATTTTTGTCTCAAGTGTATTAGTTGTGATCTCTTTAAGTATTGCGACTGTGTAATGGTGATTGTAAATGAGACATTGATGATTCTCTTTGAAATTAGGTTGAAGTCGTAACATTAATGGGTGTTAGTAGTCAACAAAAGCCTCTGTTATCTCGGTTGAAAAACCTTGTTGGTCTTACTAGGTTATTTTCATATTTTCGGATTGTTGTAGTTAATCTGTGTTTTATTTCATGGGGTTTGTGGCTAAAAGATCACCATGCATCGTACACATGGGAAATGGATTGCTTTCACCACCAGGGATCACGAACTAGGTTTTTTTTCCCATTTTTAATCAGCTTGTCCTTACCACACTGTGGTGGTGGTTTGATCGAAACACACGAGGGTTATACCTTGTGTCCATTGAATTACATTTTCCATACCAATATTGGCTCCAATTTTTTTCTATGGTGGCTACCAATCAAACCCTTATTCCCCCCAGTCTGAAGTTTCGCAGAGAAAACTGTCATGCGTGTCCAGTTGTAATGGGTTATTGTGGGTTGGAAATATGGTCGATTATATTGAATATGGATTTTCCCAGTCAGTCGTATGGTAGTCGTTTTGTTTTGGCATATATTTATTGCGTCCTTGATAATAATGTTAAGCCCTACATTGCATTCGCACTTTCAGATTACACAGTCACCTTCCTTATATCAAAAACTCAGTATTATTAATGAAGAAGGTCTCTTCTCCAATTCGATTTGATGTGTAAATACACATAGCTACTGCAATCTATTCAGTTGTTTGATTTTCTCTCACATTGGTGAATTGTTGATTGATGTGCAACCACTGGTAATTACATTTATGGATATTTGAATGATGGTTGGAATTAGTTACGAATGTTGGGTGTTTCCCACACATATTGTGTCCTGTAAATAAGGTTTTGACAAAGTAAATTATTGGCATGATAACTATGGTCTTCTTTTGGAATGAGTGATTATTGGATTGTCACCTTGTGGATTTTTTCAGTCGCACACCACGTGTAGTATGGATGACTTGTTTCCATACTCAATGAACCCACTGAGTTTTAAGTGTGTTATTCATTGCAGTTGGCCACTGTTGACGAAAATCGTGTTGGGTAGTGTTGGAAGCCAATTCGCTTTTTTATACTGTCCTTATAAGCTGCCTACACCAGTGTTTTGTGAACCTCGATTTTCATCGTAATCTTCGGAATAAAACAACACTATTATTTCGCGCATTTGCACATCTGTCTTTATTCTTGTTTTCACGACTACAAGCGTAAAAATTTTGATTTCGAAGTCATTTTAAAAATGTCACTGGATTGTTATGGGCACTCTTGTCTATATGTTCATTGTGTTTCCAATTTAATTGTGGTTATACAGTTGGCAAGACCCCAAGATCTTTATTCATTTGGAATTTTTAATTGTTAAAATGACTTCATTTTTACAATACTGTGATGATATTCTTATGATCAAGTTTGTGATGCATTGGTGGTTTGATTTCTATGTTCTTTCATCAATTTCTTTGACACATTGGTTTCATGAAAACATTAACGTTGTGGTTATACCCTTGGTGTGATCATTTTATACAATGCATATTTCATATGATCGAACCCTTGGTCATTTCGAATCCTTATTTTGGTTTTAAAACTATGCTAAAACTGTTGCGCACGCAAATGTTTAATCCACTTACCATAGATTTCATTGGTTGATTGAATGGCATAGTTTTTAACCTATGCAATAGTGGGTTGAATAGTTATATGTGACGGTGGTTGTACTGTGGATATGATTGTTTTGCATGGGCCAAAATAACTCCACCACCTTCGCACGATCTGCCATTAATGTTTTCCCCCTATCCCGGTTCACCTTTGCTAGTTTCGGGTAACCTTGTGAGTGTTTTGCCCCTGCGTATGCTGTGTTCAAACCCTGGCCCGTTCACCTCACTCACCGTGTGCTCCTGTCTATTTCACCGGTGGTGCGCATAGAGACAAACGGTAGTCAAGCTCTGTTATTGTTCGATGATGCCCATAAGGATTTAGAAGACAGTGGTTGGCTCATGTTTATACAGAGGTTCGAGGGCTTCAACCTTTCAGTTTCCCAACAATTCGCCCTCACCTTTGATGGGTGTAGGGCTAAAGTAGGTGACATTCAGCTTGAACTCAATGAAGAATTCATAAGCTCTACTACAGGACTAGCATCCATGGGCCAGCGATGGTTTAAAAACTCCAAAGTTGATGAGGTGTCGTGGCCATTGTTATTCGTGTCAAGGAAGGTTGTCTCCTGTGATAAAGGTATGCCTATTTCCACCCTTAAACCCAGGTGGCACGATCTTTTAGTGATTGTAAAACAATTTGTGACCTGTGAAGGTCAGTATGGCTTGGTTTTTATGTATCACCTCTGGTTGTTGATGAATTTTATGGGATATCCTTTGAACATGTTGCATTACTTCTTGCGTAGTCTTTACAAGATGTCTAAGAGGTTCTAACGCGAGAAGGTTGATAGCAGCTTGTTTCATCATGGCTTGATTAGGCTCATCGTCGTCCACCATTTAAATCTTCATGGCGATAATTGGCAAGCCTTTCTATCCAGAAATGACTTTGCTAATCCGGAGTCTGCTCAAATCGATAAGGTCGTGGTTAGTGAGACTATGGTTGGGCCACCCATGCCTTTTCATATCCTTCTACCCCTTTCCAAACCCTCAGTTTTCCCTGACATCGACCTACCCGACATCATAACAGATAAGGCTGAGGCTATCAAGAAGCTTGTGAGTAAGAAGGTCAAGGGTAATCCTACTGTCGACAACAAGGGTAAGAAGAATGATCGATTGATATCGATACTTGCCCAGAATAAACCTAAGCCAAACACTGACCAAAAGCCCATAGTTCTGAGCGAGGACTCAGACTCCGATATTAAGCACTTCCTGGCTGAAGAGTACCTCTATTCCCATGGACTATGCTCTGAGCAACCCTATGACAATGTTTCTAATTTGCCCCCGTGCCTAAAGAACAATCCTAACTACCCAGGAATCAAGTTACATAATGAAAACCCTGGTGATTTAAACAAACCCTCGCCTGTTATGTCAAAGACCGAGAAGTCATCATGCATCCAATGAAATGTGTGGCTAGAGCGTTACTACACTAACGTTCCCTTATTGCAATCAAAGATCAAATCTTTAGAGAACCAAGTTACAGTGCTGTCGAGAGAAAGGGATAGGCTTCAAGCTAATGATAAGAAATAGAAAACCACGGGTTCGATTGTCTTCAGGAATGTCAAATCGGAAATAGCCTTCGTCAATTCCAAACTATCATAATCAAAGTTGTTTCTTATTGTCTAGGTATGAATTTCAATATGAATTTTTCTTTGTAAGTTTGCTCGAATTAATGTAACGTATTGGGTTTTTCTTTCAAATTTTCTCTGTTCGTTTTAATACATTTGAAATGATTTTGTTTCCTGTACAGTAGATTCATTTTACTAAACTCAAATGTAGCTATGATTTGGTTATGCGATTTTGTCGTGCCCAGTTTAGCAATTGATTGGTTTTGACTGGGTTTGATTCGTTTTAGAATAATTCTGTTGGTTTGAATTGAAGAAATAAATGGGGGTTGCTTTTTCTTGGATTTTGATTGCATCTGACCTGTACAGGAGATTTTTATGCTAAAATTAGAACACGGTTATGTTTTGATTTGATACAATTTTGTTGTGGTTGGATGCCATCGGCTTTGATTTAGTTCTTATGATTTGATTTGGAAATGATTTCGTAGGATTGAATTGGTATGATCTTTTATGAGTGTAATAGATCATTATTAGGGATTGGTTTGATAAATACGATGTAGTCTATTAAATTAGAAAAATGACTTTGTTTTGTATTGAATCAACATTCTCGTTTGGAATTGGATTACATTTGACCTGTGCAAAAGATCTATTCGCTAAAATCGTGGAACTGTGTTGATTCATAATGATTGTATCGACCTCAAATTGTTTCCATTCGTTCCTGTTTGATTTGATTTACAAATGATTGTTGCGTTTTTTGAGTTAGCACGATTGCTTGTATGAGTTGGATTGGTATCGAAAATAGATTTGATGCTTCTCTGTTGGTTTTGATTTTCAAAAACAATTTTGTTAAGCTTAGATCGACATATTTTGTCTCTGTTGAATTCGTATGAAAAACTCGGCTAATAGTTCGTTTTGAAATTGATTCAAGTGATGATTTCGTTGACTGTCAATCGATTCTGTCCGCTCCCAATTGGCAGTAACAAACGTTTGACAAATCCCACATATCCTATTACCAACTTATTAATTCGTTTACGATTTCATTTGTTTCAATTTACATACAATTTTTTATTTGATTTGCAAATAGCATGATCGTTTGTATATGTTCTATTAATTTGAAAAAACGATCCTGTTGATTTCGTTTGGATTTGACAAAGATTTTGTCGATGGCGGAAGCAACATAAACTATTTGTGTCGATTGGAATTGGTTCATGAAAATCATTTCATTACTGTTGAATTATCTAAAGCGGTTTTGTTTACCCTAAATTGGTGATAACAAATTGAACAGAGTGCATGCATCTCTGTTATCATTTGGTTGACTACGATTTAGTTTGTTCAATTTGCATACAAGTGTTAATTTGAATGATTCGTTTGGTTGCTAATTAGCAATCCAAATATTGGTTCAATAGTTTGAATATATTCTTTAAGATTCGAATTGGTTTTAAAACGATTATGTGTTTAATTTGGACCAGCTACAAAATCGCAAGATTCTGTAGCTAGTCTTAAAAATTAGATTTTTGTCAATTATATCAATAAAATATCTTTTAAACTTGTCTATTTTTGTCTTCTTTTAGGTACATACGAATTACAATGATCAAATGGGCATGCTATGGAAGTTTAGGAGATACTTTGGATATGGTTTTGTGTTAGGTTGTTAGCTTGATTCAGAAATAGAGATTTGGGATAATTTCCTCAGATTTTTGTAAACTGTTTTGATAATTCCCACATGGATGTTTTACCCTGTGGAAGCTCTTTAAATACTTGTCATTTTTTGTAATAAAGGATCATCATCAATGTGGGGAGAACCAGATTATGGATTTATGGTTCAGACTGAGATGAAAGTTGATGTCTTGTAACAACTTTCGCTTTCAATATATCAAACTTTTGTTTCAGGTTCTTTTCATATCAGTTTGCAATTTATTATCGACTACTTTAGCTATCGTAATTCTTTGCATGTTGATGTGATTTAATTTATATGCTATCCATGTCTGATATATCTTATTTAAAAATACAACAATCATTTTGTTTCAGTTTAATGAATTACAGGTTTACCTTTTTCGTTAAATGAATCACTTTGTACAAGTATTTGCACACAGATTTATCTAGCTGCGACGATTTTTAAATTATAAGATTGTTGTAAGTTTTTATGTCTTGTTTGTTCTATCATATATATTTGAAGAGCACAATAGATTTTTCGTTTACGATAAGCTCATGGAGAATATGGTGTGGGTTTCCTCCCACCAAATAGCTGAATCAACCATCATACACAAGACAAACCTGAGGCGTTACTTCAGGTCAGTTTTCTATTTGTCATTTAATAGTTAGTTTATCAGTATAATTTAAGTAGTTTAGTTAGATATATATATAGTTTAGGTTCTTAGTTAGGATTATTATTTTAGTTTCTTAGCTTAGATAGCTTTTATTCAATTTCTTTCTTATAAAATTATAAAAAATCAAAAAACAATAGTTTCGTTGTCTTAGGACAGATTACAAATGAGTTTTGCAGGTTTTCATTTAAATCTGTAATTTGTAAATGTTGTACATTTGTAATTGAATTTGATTCTGTTGGTAATTGAACATTTGATTTTATAGAATTATAGTTATTATAGTATTAGGTAATAAATTGTATATAATAGTTTAGATTTGTTTATTAGTTTGTTTTAATTGTTATTTGTTCATTTAGATTAGTTGATTTAGAGTAGTTTTCTTTTGTTTTCTTACGACTTAGAT
>SNQJ01S0297763.1:0-10482 GCA_010110895.2 Picea sitchensis
ACAAGCTAGGGAAATGATATTGGTAAAGTCACTTTCGAATTATAAAGTGAAACTTAGGAAAAGTGAGTTTATTAATATTAAACCCCTCTTTGAGGGTATTTCTCTCCAATTATTAATTAAATGAATATTTAATAGAGAAAAAGAAAAAATGAAAGACAAAAAGGACGATGGAGGGTTGGAGAGACATTATTGACTAATCATTTTGAGAAAATTGTTTTGGAGAAAGCTTGCGAGCTTGAGACGAGGGTTTCGAAACCCTTGGAGAGAAAATTCAGTTTCGAGGTTGAAACAATACCTTCCTAGCTGAAGATCGGAGAAGCCATCCAGGCTTTTCATTTGCAGGTAATTGGCATTGTGATCCGAAGAGATTTGTCTGAAGAGGATTTCATTTTCAGTTGGAGAAGGATAGGCGTTTCCTTTGGCACATGTGGAGAAGATTGGGTGTTTTCTTGTGTTGGGCACACTCTCCATATGTGGCTGTGTGTTTTTCATCATAGCTGAGCCATTCAAGTCGTGGCTAAAGTTGCTGGAGCGTGGAACTTCATTGTGGCCTTTGCTGGCCGAGTCTCCTTGTGGCTGCGTGCTCCTGGCTGGCCGTGCCTCCTTTCCTCTGTGGCTGCGTGCTCTTTGATGGCTGTAGCTGCATTTCCTTTGGTGCTGCGTGGAGGCTAGTGTGAGGTTGTGGATGGTCGACCTCCTATTTGTGGGCTGTTCTTTGCATTGCTGGGAGGTTTATTGCTGTGTGGGGACTGTCATCTCCTTCAAATCGAATAGCAGAACCATATTTACAAGAGTCGCCCCTATATCAGCTTGTGGGGACAGTGGGAGCTAATTTCTTATGGCTGGGTGAGCTGTGAGGAGTCCATCATCTTATAACAGTCATCTTCATCACTGTTGAGAGGTATTCTTACCTCTATTCGGATTGTTATTGGCTCAGCATTATTTTTCAATAAAATACAGTCAGAATTTAGCAAAGTTGTCCTTTTAAATGTGAATGTTTGCATCATTAAATTGTGGGTTTTACTTAAAATCAAAATAAGACATTGTGCACTTCATTGGGGAGGTATAAGGGGTTAGAAACAATCATATCAGCAAACAAAACCAAGAGACAGACTGCTGCCCAATTAAATTTTCACCTACAGCCATAAATACAGAAGCATGCAAAGTGTTTGACGAAAGTCCAACACCAGATTCAAGGGGTTTTTCCCAATTTTTTCCAACTTAGAATATTTCACTCCTAAGCAAATATGATCGAGTCTTCAGCCAGATACCCCTAGGAGACCACCCGACAGGGGATTCGAGCACACTATTGAGTTGGAGGAGGGAGCCAAATCAGTGATCACCACTCCCTACATACATCCTATGAAATTCAAAGATGAGATCGAAAAGACCATTAAGGAGTTGCTGGAGATGGGGCATATTAGGCCGAGTTCGAGTCCATTTGCTTCTTCTGTAGTGTTGGTGAAGAAGAAGGATGGCACAATGCAGTTGTGCATTGATTACAGGGCATTGAATAAGAAGACGATAAAAAACAGGTACCTAATTCCCAGGATTGATGAGTTGCTGAATGAGTTACATGGGGCGGTGTATTTTTCGAAGATTGATCTTCGATCGGGGTACCACCAGATTAGAGTTAGAGAACAGGACATTCCAAAAACTGCTTTCAAATGCCATTATGAGCATTACGAGTTTTTGGTTATGCCATTTGGGTTGACCAATGCACCAGCTACTTTCCAATCCTGTATGAATCGCATTTTTAAAAAGTAGCTGAGGAAGTTTCTATCGGTATTCTTTGATGATCTCTTGATTTATAGCAAGACATGGGAGGAGCACTTGAGACATCTAGAGGAGATTCTGAGTATCATGGAGGATCAATTATTATATTCCAGGGAGTCAAAATGTGAGTTTGCACGACAATGATCCTATACTTGGGTCATGTGGTTAGTGCTCAGGGGGTACATGTGCACAAAGAGAAGATTCAGGCCATATTGGACTGGCCACCACCCAAAAATATTTCAGACTTGCGCAGTTTCTTTGGGATTTGGAGCTATTATAGGCGGTTTGTTAAGAGGTTTTCACAGTTGGTTGCACCACTCACAGATTTAACAAAGAAGGGGGTGTTCAGGTGGAAGGATGAGGCCCAGAGGATGGTTGACAAAATGAAGGAGATGATGGGAACTTTTCCAGTTCTATCACTTCCTGATTTCACTCACCCTTTTGTGCTTGAGTGCGATGCATCGGGTGAGGGAATAGGAGAAGTTTTGATGCAACAAAGGCATCCAATAACATACGAGAGCAGAAAGCTCACAGAGTCGGAGAGACTCTAATCCATCTATGACAAGGAAATGATCGCCATCATGCATGTCTTGGCGAAGTTTAGACAATACTTGGTAGGTGGAAAATTTGTGGTTAAGACATACCACAACAACTTGACGTATTTTCTGGGGCAGAAGGACTTGAATGAAAGGCAACAAAAATGGATTAGTAAACTATAGGCCTATGATTTTGACATTGAGTATATAAACGGAAAGAAGAATGCAGTTGTAGATGCACTCTCCGGAAAACCAGAGGTGTTTTCACTTGCAGAGGTCTCGGCTGATTAGAAATCCCATCTATTGGTGGAGTATTCCAAGAACAAATTTGCTTGTGAGGTGATGGACCGCAGTGTGCAATATGACAGGTACAATGTGGTGAAAGACATCATATACTACAAGGACCGTATATATTTAGTTTTGAAATCTATAGTAAAGGAGAAAATCATGAAGGATATGCACAATACACCATTGGCAGAGCATCCAGGATACTTCAAAACCTACAGGTAGATCAGGGAGAGGTTCACTTGGAAGGGCCTCAAAGATGATGTACTGAAGCATGTGAGAGAGTGTGTGACTTGTCAGCAGAACAAGTCAGAGCAAACCCATCCTGCAGGACTATTACAACCATTGCCCATCCCAGAGCAGAAATGGGAAAGCATATCCATGGACTTTATCTCATTTTGGAGTGCTCTTAAAGCCATTGTTTCGTTAGGGTTTAGCAAAATCCTCCCACCATTGCAGTTTAGTTTCGGTGGTGCAATATCCACACTAGCTAGACATGAAGGAGGATCCATCCAGGATCTTCAATTGAGCTTCATTCGTGGTTTGATATCAGTTTGGAGGTGCAGATTCGTAGGGTTTTCTGGAGGTGACCATGACATCATCCAGGTTTTGGCTTGTCATTGCGTGTTTTTCATTGATTTAGTACAGTTGCCATAACAACCATTGTATTATTGTATTTATATCTTCATTCATAATAAAATATTCCATGATTCTCTTCTATTCTATGTGTATCTAGAATGTTTGCAATATGTTTGACGTAATGTCGTTTAGTAGAATGAATGCCAAGGATTTGTGAAAAAATATCATAATTGCATGAAAATTCATAATATCCCTGCCAAGCTCTATTGGGGATATTACAAGATTTTCAAGCCATAAAGTACTATGGGTCTAATAATTGCCTTCATGAGGTAGAGTTTGGACGAGATGTCATGAAATTGACTTTGAAAGCACTATCTCTCGATGAGGGCTAGGGACCCATACCCTTTCCTGAGCCGCAACTGGAGGGCTTGTCGCATACCAAAATAAGGCACTGTGAACTGGACCCCTAGGTAGGTGTAAGCTGTGCTGATCTCAATCTCTTCTCCCTGGAAGTAAAAGTGTAAGTCTGTGAGAGGGCGCTTTGATGCATTGAAGATCATGACCTTGGATTTACCCAAGTTGACTGTCAACTGTCAAAGGTCACAAAAACTGGCTAAGGCATCAATATGCCTATGTAGGCGCCCAGGAGTAGAGGCTGACATGATTAGATCATCAACGAGAGGGAGCAGGGAGATCAACACCTGAAGAAGGAGACAACTGTCTCCTCCTTGGATGTGGTCGTGGAGGAAAGACTCTAGCTCATCAATATAGATCCCAAAAAGAGTGGGCGAGAGGGGGCGTCCCCACTTTACCCCAATTGTACTCTGAATGAAGTTGGAGAGGCCGTGGGACAAACTGAGATGTCCCAAAATTGACTCATACAATCTCATGATGGCTGCTAGGAAGGTCTGAGATATGTTGATGTCATGAAGTCTTTGGAACAAAGCTTCCCATGACACTGTGTCAAAAGATTTTGAAAAGTCTACAAAACAACTGTAAACCCTCGAAGAGCGATGGAGACCTCCTCAATAATGGATTTGAGTGTGAAAATGTGATCGGTCGTCTAGTAACCCGAGTGAAACCGGCCTGTCCCTTAGCTCTGAGATGACGTTTCTCCAAATCGTCAGAAAGCCGCTGATGTAGAGTTGTGGGATAAAGTTTGGAGAATGTGTGTCCCACCATGATAGTCTTGTAATTGTTCAGATCAGAACTATTCCTCGATTTGTGAATTGGGTGAATGATGTGCCTTGTCTAGGAATGAGGGAAAGTTGAACATACCACATGGTTAAATAGATCGACAATATGTGAGTCAAGGGATCGTATGCCATACGTAAGGAATTTGGCATGGAGGCCTTCTTCATATGCTGCTCTGTTGGTGCTCATAGTTTTGGCTACTCTCCTGATGTTTCTCTCAGAGAAAAGTGGCATTAAGTGGGAGGGGAGCAGATGTGGGTGGGAGGTTGCGCAAGAATGTCATAAAGGGAGGTTGTGTGGGAAAACATGGCTTGGGGGTCTATTAACCCCTAGATTTTCACCCTTGAAAATCTTGAGGGTTAAGAGCCAGCATGCATTATTTTGGCTGGCATTCTAAGATTCTCCCAGAGTTTAGTGCTTGTGTTGAGCAGGAGGTTGGTTCCCACGTGAGATAGGTATATGATCGGTACATGGTTGTTTGGTTCAGAGTTAGAGTTGACTTAGTTTCCATGCATATTTGGGAGAGATGTATACATACAACAAGTGTTGCTATTTTTTAGGAGACACGGTTTGGGTGGGTCTCTTGATAGTTTGGAGTAGTTCTGAGCATACAGTATGAGTCCCTGCATGATTCTAGGCCCCGTTATAGCCCAATCTGTACTTGCTGTAATATCCCTGATACGACTAGTCTAGGAAATACTACTAATCTGATATGTCTGGTGTCTGACCTGATAATCTGGGGGTTTCTGAATGTGTTTGAGCTGCAGGTTTCTACATGCTTGGTGTTTTTTGCATGTGTGTGTAGATAATTAATTGTTTACAACATATAAATGAGTATACAAATAGTAAATGAGACAAAATACTGCAAACCATATATTATGATATTTCTGCGGTTTACAATGCCATATGTAGCTGAATAAAAATAAATCTCTTGGCTAGATCAAAGACAAAAGGATCTTAGTTGGAATACAATAAGCAAACTAAAACAATGATACCCAGAATAGACTAAAGCTACTGGATAAATGGATGAGCTATAGGATATGCTATGTGCTACGACAACACATACGACAACTGCTGCAAGTCTGGAAAGTTCGCCCTGGTGGATAAACTCCTCAGATCTACTTGGAAACTGTCTCAAACAGTGCGCCTTAACCTATTGCACACTCTTGGTAGCTAACCAACTGAAGATCAACCCTTTGAGGATCGATACATATCCTGGATGGATCCCCCTGGGGAAATGCGCCCCAACTGCTGCTGGAAATTGCGCCCGAGTGATTCCTCCATCGGAATCGGCTGATAAGGGTCCCAAACTGAGCGCCCTAGGATCCTCTGAAATGGGTCGAAAGGATTTCCTTGGATCTGATCTGGTGATCTCTCGGGAATCCAAAATGTGTCCTCCCCAACTGCCGCACCCTCAATGGCTGAGCAATGCGCCAAAGATGATTTCTTTGTCGGAATTTGATGGGAAACCAGGCAATAGGTGCGGCATTGTTTAGCTCTTTATTTACTTGACTCCAAAACCCAATAGCTAAAGGCACTAGTATAATTGCATTGGAGAAATAAAATCTTGCATTGGTTAACGTGAATTTTCGTGATTTGAAGGTTGTCTAAGTTGGAATCAATTCTTTGCTCTATATGCTTGATTGAGCCACTAGGGCGTCATCTTTTCCTAAGTACTTCTTGCTTCTGTTATAAATCTTCATCTACAGCCATTAGGGCTGCAGAAACCCCAACACTTTTTCATTCATAACTTGCTTTTCAACCGTCAGAATGTTCTAAGAGTTTGCCACGTTAATCTATTTGGCCTAGCACAACTTTTGGGTGGATTCTTTGTGAGTTTTGGTGGTTGGATTTACTGCTGTAACAACTTGTTTGCTACAACCATAAGGCTGCAAAATATCTCTGCAAACGCTTTTCATTACAACCTTGTTTCATTGCTAAAGTCTTGTGCTTTCATTCTTGAGTATCACTAGTGTTTATCTAACTTATCTCTTGCATCATTTGTTGGACTTTTAACAATTATTTAGCAGTTTTAATACTTGTTCTCTTGTTGATATACATTGTTGTTTACAGCTGCAATTAGGGACAACAAGCTTAACTTGGTTGTCCCCCTAACATTCTACATATATGCTCGGCTTGTTCTTGTGTCTCGGGCAGGTACAACATTCTTTGCAATTGTTCTTATCTCTTGGAAACCATTGGCTACCATCTAGACTCTTTCCCAAGCCTTTCCGTATATTCTATCTTGACCTATAGGGGGACCTTCCTTCATCTCTTGTAATGTTCCTGACTTGGGTAGTCTAGGAAACACTATTAATGTGTGTGTAGGATTAATTGTTTACAGCATATAAATGATCATACAAATAACAAATGCGATAAAGGACTGCAAAGTTGATATTATGATATCTCTGCGGAGTACAAATTCCGAATGCGGTTGAATAAAATGAATCACTCGGCTAGATCAAAAGACAAAAGGATCTTAGCCAGAATACAATAAGCAAATTAAATGATAATACTCGGTAATAAATGAGCACTACGGGGTCAAAGGATGAGTTGGAACTATGACAACTCGCACGGTAACTGCTGAAAGTCTGGAAAGTTCGCCCTGGTGGCTATACCTCTCGAAAAGGCCTGGAAACTATCCCAAATGGTGCGCCCTGCTCTAATTCTCAGTCTCGGTGACTGACCGATCCCCTTTGCTCGTGTGTCTGGACCTCGGATGGATCCCCCTGGGGAATGCGCCCTAGTGATTCCACTGTCGGAATCGGCTGAGAAGTATCTCAAAATGATCGCCTTGACCTACTGGGAAATGGGTTAGAAGGGTTTCCCTGATCTGATGCTCGTTTGGGAACCCCGAATGTGTCTGCCACAAGTGCCGCACTTCCAAGTTTGGAAAATGCGCCCCAAATGATTCCTCCATCGAAATCTGACGAGGAACCAGGCAAAAGATGCGCCTCGCCTTCCTCTCAACTGGGTCGGAGGGGAATCTCTGAACTCTCCCTGGATGGGACAAGTCAATCCACTGAACCTCCTCAAGCGTTGCACCCTCACCCTAGATAAGTGCGCCCTTGCTGCTGGACCCTGTGTAACCACTGCCAAAGAATGATGGAAGACCTGTGTGATCTTCCCGGTGACTAGGGTGTGTCTCTCAACACCGAAATCATCCAACTCGTGTCTTCCTCCTGGAATCCACTGAACTATCTCTCCTTAGATGCGCCTCTCTCCTCAATAACAAGTCATAATCTGCATAATGATGAATTAGGTTGCTGACCCTTCTGTTATAGCTTTCCTAAACCCTAATTCACTGTTGACTTCTAATTTTAGATGGTCTGTTCTATTTTTAGCTCATAATGACTTAAAAGCGCTTTTAACCACTTTTAACTCAATGTCACTTTCCGAACATAACACCTTTGACTGGAGTGACTTCTAGTAACCCTATTTACCCCTTTTCTGGCCCTGGCTATAGTCTAACAAGGTGGTTTAGACTATTAAGCCTCCTCTCTAGAGCTCCTATTTGGAAAGGGACATTACAGTCCTCCCTTCCTGAAATTGCTTGTCCTCAAGCAATACCAATCCAGGGTGTTGCAACACATGCTCGCTCTCCCAAGTAGCGTCCTCTACTGGAAGCCCTCTCCATCTGATCAAACACTCTTTGATGACCCTGCTCCTTAGTTTCCGCTCCTGGAACTCCAAAACCTCCTCCGGAACCAACTCCAACTGTCCCTCCTCATCCAAAGGGGGAAGCTCCTCTGATGTGCTAATGAATTGTCCCACTGCCTTTTTGAGGCAAGATACGTGGAACACATTATGAATCTTGCTCACCTCTGGAAGTTATAGCTCATAAGCAACCTCGCTTACTCGGCGCATGATCCTGTAAGGCCCATAAAATTTGGGCTTGAGCTTCTCGTTCCCACTCTTCTTCAGAGTCTCAAGAAAACCAAATCCCCAACCTCAAAGCTGTGCTCTATCCTGTACCTGTCCGCACTCATCTTCTGTCGGTTTTGTGTCGTCTGCAGGTTCTCTTTCAACAACTTGAGAATCTCCTGACTCTCTATGATCTAATCCTTGGCCTTGGGAGCTCTGCTCTCCTTGAAAACCAAGTCTACTAAAGTGGGAGCATCATATCCGTACAATGCTCGGAAGGGTGTCATACCAATGGACATGTGGAAAGTGGTGTTGTAGCAATGCTCTCCTAAATGAAGACACTTTACCCATCTTCTCTGCTGTCCACCTACATAGTTCCTCAAATATCCTTCAACCCACTTGTTGACAATCTCGGTCTGCCCATCTGTCTGAGGGTGATAGCTGGTGCTGGGTGTCAGCTCTGTCCCCACCAACCGAAACAACTCTCTCTAGAATGTCCCCATGAACTGACTGTCCCTGTCACTGACGATGTTGCTCGGCAACCCATGAAGTCTGAAGACCTCCCTGAAGAATAGCTCGGCTACCTGAACTACGCTGTACACTGTCAGTATGTCATAGAAGTGAACAAACTTGGTCAATCTGTCGACCACTACATATATACAGTCCTTACCCTGGACTTTGGGTAGACCTGTGATGAAGTCCATCGATATACTCTCCCATTTCTGCTTTGGAATGGGGAGTGGCTGAAGTAGCCTTGCTGGAAGAGCATGCTCTGACTTGTTCTGCTGGCAAGTCACACACTCACTGACGTGTCTCATAACGTCCTGTTTGAGGCCCTTCCATGAGAACCACTCCCTGATCTGTCTGTAGGTTTTGAAAAACCCCTGATGGCCTGCTAGTGGTGAATCATGAACTGCAGTGAGGATCTTCTTCTTGAGCCCCAAATCTGGCACCAAGTAGACTCTGTCCTTGTAGATATGACATCGTCAATGACCCTATACCTGTCATCCTGTATCTGCCCATCCATAACCTCACAAGCGAACTTGTTCTTGGAATATTCCACTAATAAGTGGGATTTCCAATCTGCTGAAATCTCCATCAAAGAACATGTCGCAGGTCTCCTCGATAGTGCATCGACCACAATGTTCTTCTTCCCCTTGACATACTCTATGTTGAAGTCGAATGCATGTACCTTCGTCACCCATTTCTGCTGGTGCTCACCGAGGTCCTTCTGCTCAAGGAAATACTTCAAGCTGTTGTGATCTGTCTTGACCACGATTTTGCTGCCCACCAAATATTGCTTAAATTTGGTCAAGGCATGCATGATTGCCGGCATTTCGTTGTCATAAATGGAGTACAACCTCTCAGGCTGACTGAGCTTCCTGCTCTCGAATACAATGGGGTGTCCTCCCTGCATCAAAACTGCCCCGATACCCTTGCTGGATGCGTCACACTCTAGTACAAATGGCAAAGTGAAGTTTGGTAATGCCAACACTGGACAAGTGCCCATGACTTCCTTCATGTGATCAAAGGCTTTCTGTGACTTCTCAGTCCAGATGAAAGCCCCATGCTTGGTAAGATCCGTCAGCGGTGCTCCAAGCTGAGAAAAATCCCAGACGAACCGCCTGTAATAGCTGCACAGCCCAAAGAAACTCCTCAACTTTGTCACGTTCATGGGCGTTGGCCAATCTAGAATGGCCCAAAATGGCCCTGATCTTTTCCTGGTACACCTGTACCCCCTGTGCACTGATGATGTGGCCCAAGTAAAGAAACTCTGTCATAACGAACTCACACTTGGACTCTTTGGCATATAATGACATTGCCTCCATGATGCTCAATACCTCATTCAAGTGCGTCATGTGTGTTATCGCACAGTTTGTAACTAGGAGAAAAGGCTATAAGATAGAAGGCCAAATTGGCGTAACAGGAACCAATCCCACCCAATGTCACCACAATGGGATGGTTCTTTCTCTTTAGGGAGGTTAGTGAAATATCCCTGACCCGGCTGATCAAGATATTCTCTATTGTTCTAATGCTCTAGCGTGCAGATCTGCTACACTGGGGGTTTCTGGATGCGTTTTAGCCGTGTGTTTGAAATGTTCTTTGGTTATTGTGGTTGCATGTTGGTTATTGCAGGTGCATGTGGGTTATTACATGTGCATGTTGCATATTTAATGTTTAACAAGCATATAAGAGTGCATGCAAGAGTATAGAATGTCAACTGCTCAATATCATGAATAATAACGGT
>SNQJ01S0297767.1:0-10482 GCA_010110895.2 Picea sitchensis
AAACATCAATGGGTCCCAAGGGTTGGAATCCCAGACCCACCTGAAATGGGCTATGGCTAGTGGAACTATGGAGAGCCATGTTGTAACTATGTTGGACATATGGGAGACTCTCGTCCCATGTACGTGGATGCTTAGAGTTGTACATGCGCAGGGTGTGCACAATCATCTGATTGATGACCTTTGTTTGGCCATCAGTTTGGGGGTGGAAAGCAGTGGATTTTGTGAGCTTGGTGTCCAATAGATACCAGAGACTCGACCAAAAGGTGCTGAGGAACTTGTTGTCTCGGTCGGAGATGATGGTCTGTGGTATCCCAAAGTGGACCCACACTCGTTCAAAGAAGATCTTGGTAGTATCTGTCGCTATGATATTCTTCTTACAGGTTGTGAGGATGGCCATCTTCGAAAACCGATCAACGACCACAACACACATTCATTTCCTTTCTTGGTGGACGACAAGCCAGACATGTAATCCATTGAGATGGATTCCCAAGGCTTCTTGGGAATAGGAAGAGGGGTATATAAGCCTTGCTTCTTGATGGTTGGCTTGGCAATGGCATAGGCAGTGCAAGATCTGATATACTTGTTGACGTCCTGTCGAAGTTTTGGCCAATAAAATTGTTTCTGAAGAATGACCACAGTTTTCTCTAAGCCAAAATGTCTTGCCACCCGACTGTAGTGGGATTCCCAAATCAGCTTTGCACGCTCGCTTGTCGGAACAAATAGATGGCCCATGTGGCATAAGAGTCCATCCTGAATGTGAAAATCAGTGACAGTTGTGCCTGTGCCCAAGAGCTGGTAGGTGGTGGTGAAGTCCGGATCTTGCTGATAAAGTTGGGGCCACTCAGATGCTTCATGTCCACATGAATGAAGCACAGTGGTAAGTGCAGCCACAGGAGGCCGACTGAGGTAATCAACAACATGATTGGAGATACTTGTCTTATACTTGATGTTGAGATGGAACTGCTGCAGGTAGGTGGACCACTTTTGATGGCTGTCATTCTGCAATTTCCCCTGTGTTTGTATGAACTGCAGATGCTTGTGATTAGTGTGTATGATTGTCTCTTTCCCCATAATGTAATGTTTCCATTGACGACAGGCTTGTACAATGTAATAAATTTCCTTGTCATAGGTGGGGTATTTACGAACCATATCAGAGAGTGTCTCACTATGATATTCCACCGGATGCCCGTGCTGAGTGAGAACTACACCCACAACATAGTCAGATGTACCAGTCTCAATCTCAAATGGTTACTTTAGATCGGGGAAGGAGAGTACTAGAAATGAGCACAAGTGATGCTTCAGATCATCGAATGCTCGTTTCTACTCCTTCCTCCACACAAACTTGGCCCTACCACCACCCTTGGTAACCTGGTTGAGGGCCCATGCAATATGGGAGAATCCCAACACAAACTGTCGGTAGAAGTTGGCTAGTCCCAAAAAGCTCTAAAGCTCGGTCAGTGTGGTCGGGGCTAGCCAGTCACGGATGACTTGGATCTTAGCTGGATCAACATGTACCCCATGCTCATCAACAATGTAGCCCAAGTATTGGACCTTGTTCATGCCAAAAGATCATTTTGTCAAGTTGGCATAAAGCTTGTGCTTCCGCAGAGTGCTCAAAACCTATTGAATATGCCGCATGTGCTCCTCCCATGTTCTATTGAAGATGAGGATGTCATCCAAATATACTACCACAAAGGAGTTCGTGAAGGGTCTCAATACATCATCCATCAATCTCATGAAAGTGGTTGGTGCATTTTTTAAGCCAAAGGGCATGGCCAACCATTCATAGAGACCTTCTTTAGACTTGAAGGTTGTCTTCCATACATCAGCTGGTTCGATGGGAACCTAGTGGTAGCCATATTTTAGGTCAATCTTGTTGAAGAACTTGCCCCCCTTGAGTTGGTTAAGAAGGTCATCAATCATAGGAATGGGGTAGCGGTTCCTGACTGTGATTTTGTTTAAGGCTCTGTAATCAATGCAGACTCGCCAAGTCTCGTCCTTCCTCTGCACCAGTACAATCAGGCTTCTGCAAGGGGAGGAGTTGGGTTTGATGTGCCCCTTTTGAAGAAGCTCTCGGATCTGACACATGATTTAGTCATTCTCCATCAGCGAGCACTGATAGAATGGTCCATTAGGTAGAGGTGCGTCGGGGGTCAGTTCAATTGGATGCTTGGCTTGGCAGTGTGTCGATACCCCTGTAGGTGAGGAGAAGATGTCTTTGTATTCTTCCACGATCCCGTCCACTCGTTGTTGCTACAAAGGGAGGCATTATGTAGAGGCCATAGATGTGGCGGAGACCTTCTGGTTATTGTGAGCATGGATCACAAAGAAGATGAACTTCCCGGTCTATGAAATGACCTTACTGCATTGCTTAGCAAAGATTAAAGAAATAGCAGTAGGTGACGCTACCTCCAGGATCCTGTACAATTGTCTACCCAAAGTAATAATAACACTGCGTGGTCTAGACTCATACATAACATGACGCTTCCACAAATATGGTTGTCCTAAAAGAACATCACAAACTTCAAGGGGAGAAATATCACACAGTACCTCATCGTTGAAAGGCTTGATTCCGTAGGGCTGACGACACTGCTGGTTGACACAAAGATCTCTTCCTTGGCGAAGCCAGCTGATGGTGTAGGGATGTGGTTGCAGTGTCATTAGCAGGTCTAGTCGCTTGACGACCTCTACTGAAATTAGGTTCTTCTAACTACCGGTGTCGACAATGAAATGAATCAGAGCCCCCTTGACCCACATCTGCGAGTGAAAGAGGCATTCCCCTTCCTCCGGTTCTTCTGGTCCACTTGGCCGGATTTTGGTGGTAGCAACAGTGGCACTGGGTTCAACATAAATAATCCACTTCCCTCCTTCATGATTTGACTCTGAATCAGAATCAACCTCTAACTCAGAAGCCTTCATCTCGTCCACGAAGGAATTCTTGGAGCGACATTCTTCGATGTTGTGCCAAGGACTTTTATGGTACTCACACCATTTTCTAATGTCCTTCTTTGTCTTCTCATTACCCTTCTTATGTTGTGGCTTGGACTGGTTGTCTTGAGGGCAACCATATCGACCCGGTCCCTTGCTGTGTGGGTCGGGGATGCCTTTTCCCTACTTCGACTGTGAGGGGTTTGCAGATCCAAACTCTCGTCGTTTCTGCTTAAATTTATGTTCAATCTTGACATCGTATCTATAAGTCGTGCCTAATGAGGTGATGTCCAGGAAATCCATTTCCATTTGAATGTATCTATGCAAACAACCATAGTATTTGAGCACCAGATGACGCTCAGAGTCTTTGATACCCAATTTGGTACATAGGGTATGGAAAATATTGGTGAAGTCTGGTATTGTCTAGTCCCTTTCTTGATGTAGGGTGGTCCATCTAGTGTACTGGTCCTCGTAGCTTCCAACAAGGTAGTATTGTTCTTTAATGGCATCCGAGAAGGAATCCCATGTAGGGGCCACCACAAACATTGTAGAGTCCTCCATGACCCTTTGATCAGAGTAAGTATCCCACCAATCTTTAACATGGGGAATGACCTTGAGGAGTGCAAAAGTGATATTTTCCACATCGAAAAAATTGTGGACCGAAAAATATCATTCGAGCAGATTCAACCATTTATCTACAACATCTGCATCTATCAGTCCTTCAAATAATGGAATATTAAAATTTACCTTTTACCTTGAAGGGGGTTGCATGGCCGCTTGATGAAAATGCTTCTCCCGTGGGCAACCATCGAAGGATTTGCACGAAGTTGTCCATCATTTCGTTCCTTTGTCGCGCGAGGGATTCCTCGAGAAACATTTTAATATGATCTCCTGCTCCATCATCTTTATTTTTGTCTCCCATGGGTTGTTTTCGGGCTCGGCGCGCCGATCTGGTAATGGCTTGATTGGTTCGAGTCCCAACTTCTTGTAACCAGACCTTGTCGGGGACATGCACGAAGAAAAATAAATGAAGAGCAGACTGCTCTGATACCATTGATCCGGATTTAGGAGCAGGATGAATTGATTAACAAACTGAATATAATAAACACAGAGATAGGAAGAATAACACAAATATCCAATGAACAATATCTTCTATTAAATAATGAAATAGGCTGAAATTGTAAAACTCGATAACTAAAACTTGCTTGAATGGTGGTAGCTATCTCTGAAAAGAGATGTGGCTGCTACGCGCATCCGTCTAAGCATAATGAATTACAATGAGGCTCCAGAGGCCTTTTTCATATTACGCATGAATGTCAAAACCCTAGACATCCAAAACCCTAACCCTAGAAGGTGAAATGCCAAAAGTCATGTGGGCCCTATGGGTAAGTTGGTGTAATTTGATACCTTAATTTCCTAGGGTCGTAACTTTTACATACGACCTTCGTTTTAGGCGCATGATAACCTGTTGGAAAGGTCTTTCAGAGAACTACACATTCTATCATCAAACTCTAACTCTATCTAAAGTTTGACTGTGGCGAGCCAAAAAAAAAACGTTTCGGGCCCCAAAATGGCCTCAAAAGTACAACAAGATGTGTTGACATGAAAACATACAAAATAAGCTAGTTGGATTAGGCGAGAGGCCACCCGTATCCACCTGGAGGATGTGTGGGGCTTCAGACAACCCGAGAAGTGTAGAACCCACAATTACAAAGAAGTACATAAGAACATGTTGAACAAAAATAGACACGAGGAGCCAGTTGGAATAGGTGGGTGGCCAACAATATCCACCTGGATCATAAAGTCAGGCAAGGAGATCATAGAGCCAACTATTATGGAAATAAAGTAAGATAAGGAGATCATAGAGCCAACTATTATGGAAATAAAGCCATACAAGGGGATCATAGATCTAACTACCCACACAACATCTACTAACTTGTAAAATAATAGAAAAAAACAATGCATATTCCATGCATATAGAAAGAGAAAGGATGTAATACACCGCTTACACAAATAGAGGGATGAAATACTTCCCAAGTTTTAGTTCTGCAATTGACCAGAGTGGGTTAAGATTATACATACACAATAGGTGCAACTTCTTTTGGAAATAAATATTAAATCCATAGTGTATATTTTGAATTATTACAAAACAATAAATAAGGGTGAAGCAGTTGGTCAAGAAATCTGCAATGCCTTCTTTTGAATTCATATACAACACTAAATAGGAGTGCAATAGTTGGTTAAGAAATAAATGCATTTTAAATAATTTATGGTCCATACTACACCAAGCATTAAAACACATAATAGTAGATAGGAAACAAATAAAAGGCTATTGTCCCAATGTTATTCGACGTGAGCTTTAACTTTGAGTTATCTCTACTCGTTAGATCTTTCTATAAATTGAAGGTCCCCCACCCCCAACAAGTGGGAATATCATAAATATCTCTACAAACCAACATGAACATGTGTGCACCAGGTGATATGAGAGATGATATATTCAATGGAAGACAACCTAAGCTAACGTTGTCAGAGACAACAGAGGAATCTTATGCACCTAGTTGAGAAAATTTCCACGATTTGGAGCTTCCTTGTAGAAAGAATGTAATGTCCCAATTTTTTTTTTTTTTTTTGTATTTTTACTTAGTTTAGGAGTGTAGGCATATCGTCAAACACTTAGGCTGTTAGTGTATTTCCACTGTAAGATACCTTTGTGTATTGTTGTTATGATTTCTAGTTGGGTTTTTTGTATGTTGTGAGTACAAACATTGGATTTAAAGTATCAAATAGAGTTGCATTGGTAGAAATATATTTAATGAAGAGACGACAATAAATAATAACTCATACAAATGATTGTAACAACAAAAACAATGGATCCTTTACCTTTATTTACCTTTATCAAATTGCAACAAATACAAAGGGGTTTAACTCACATTTTAGACTTCAACCAGAACAATAAAACTCATCCAGCTCAAAACTGATGTGCCCAACCCAAGAAATCATCCACAACAGGTAAGGTTTGATCCTCCACAACAAGAGTTCGACGCAGCAAGGTAGTGCCACGACTTAGCATAGAAGAATCAACCCCAATAGCTATAATCTTTGTCCAACAAAGATTAAATCCACCCAGCCAAGAAGATACAACCCCAACAATGACAAACTTGGCCTTTATCAGAAGAAATCGACCCCAAATAGTAATGTACTCACCCCTCTACGAAAAAATTCAACCCAGCTCCTATAGTGCTCCTCCACAAGCAAATTCACCCTTTTTTTCTCAAAGAAATGCAACCACCATAGCTACAACTTCTACCCACATGAGTACTTGACCCCCAATATAGGAAATGTTTCCCACAACACCAAAACAACTCAATCACAAACCTCAACTTTCCCTCTTTTAATCAAATCGACCTTTGCAAGCAAGGGAATCAACCATCAAATGACAAAACTCAGCCACAATGAAGCACATTGAAGAAATATGAATGATCTCTTCCATATGACCAACTCATAAGCTACCTCACTTCTTCAAATCTCTCTCAAATTTCACCAACTCTCTCAAATATGAATGATCTCTTCCCTATGACCAGCTCATAAGCTCTCTCAAATTCATTTTTTTAGAAAATAACATATGCATAATGAGAGAGGGTTCCCTCATTCTCTTTTTATTCTCTCGTTGACCCTTTTAATAAATTAAAGTGACTTTATTAACTCAATAGTCACTTAAAACACCTTTTTATCTGATTACTCAATGTCACCTTTTAAAAATATTATTTTCTTGTTTCGATGACATTAATTAATTAATTAATTAATTCATGTTTTCCATTGACTATAGCCTACGAGAATCACTTAGGCTATTACGTCAATCTCCTAGAGAGATCATTTGGAAAGGGACATTACAGTCCTCCCTTCCCGGAATTGCTTGTCCTCAAGCAACCACAAGTTAGGATGTTGCAATATCTTGTCACTTTCCCATGTGGCATCCTTTGCTGGTAAATCTTTCCACCCAATGAGGTACTCTCGGATCACCCTGTTACGCAACCTCCTCTCCCGTACCTCTAAAACCTCTTCAAGAACCAAAACTAATTGCCCCTCCTCATCCAATGGGGGTAACTCTTCAAATAAGTGACTTGTTGTCCCAATGCCTTCTTGAGGGATGAAACATGAAACCCATTGTGAATCTTACTTCCTTTTGGCAACTCCAGCTCATAAGCTACCTCACCAATTCTCTAAATCACCCTGTAGGGGCCATAAAAGTGTGGCTTAAGCTTTTCTGCACCACTTTTCTTTAGTGAAGACTGTCTGTATGGATGTAGTCTCAAGAATATCATCTGTAAATTGTCTTTGAGATTATTGAGGATGTATTGACTCTCTTGGATCCAATCCTTAGATTTGGGAGCCCGTCTATCGCCAAACTCCAAATCAACAAATGAAGGAGCATCATAGCCATATAATGCTCGGAATGGTGTCATACCAATGGACATATGATAAGTGGTATTATAAAATTGTTCCCCCAAATTCAACCACTTAAACCATGCCTTATGTTTCCCAAACACATAGTTATGCAAATACCACATATATGCAATATTTTCCTTGTACCTTAGGCAAACCTGTGATGAGTTCCATGGATATGTTTTCCCACTTCTTCTTTGGAATGGGAAATGGTTGTAGTAACCCTATAGGATGGGTCTGCTCTGAATTGTTCTGTTGACAAGTCACACACTCTCTCACATGCCTCGATACATCATCTTTGAGGCCCTTCCAAGTGAACATCTTCTCAATCTTCCTATAAGTTTTAAAGTACCTAGGATCGCCTGCTAGAAGTGTGTCATGCATAGCCCTCATAATATTTTCCTTTGATGTAGATTCTGGAACTAAGTATATGCAACTTTGTAGTAGATGATGTCATCCACCACCTTGTACCTATCATCCTGTATAATATGATCCATCAACTCACAAGAAAAATTGTTCTTGGGATACTCTACTAAGAGATGAGATTTCTAGTCAGCTGAAATCTCTCAAGTGAACATATATTCGGTTTCCTGGAGAGAGCATAAACAAACACATTTTTCTTTCCTTTCACATACTCAATGTCAAAGTCATATGCCTGCAGTTCGCTAAACCAATTTTTTTGCCTCTCATTTAAGCCCTTTTTCCCCGGGAAGTGTCTCAAACTATTGTGGCCAGTCTTAACCACAAATTTTCTACCTACCAAGTATTGTCTAAACTTCGCCAAAACATGCATGATGGAGATCATTTCCTTGTTGTAGATGGAGTAGAGTCTTTCTGACTCTGTGAGATTTTTTCTCTCGTATACTATCGGATGTTTTTGCTACATAAAAAATGCTCCTATCCCCTCACTCGACGCATCACACTCAAGCACAAAGGGCTGACTGAAATCAGGAAATGCTAAAACTGGGCAAGTGCTCCTCACTTCCTTCATCCTGTCAAAAGTCCTCTAGGCCTCCTCTATCCACATGAATGTTGCTTTCTTCATGAGATCCATAAGTGGTGCAGCCAACTATGAGAATCACTTTACAAACCGCCTGTAGTAGCTGCATATCCTAAAGAATTCTCGCAAGTGTGTAAGATTCTTGGGTGGTGGCCAATCCAGTATGGCCTAGATCTTCTCCCTATGCACCTGTACTCCTTGAGCACTAACCACATGACTCAATTATATGATATCTATCATGCCAAACTCACACTTTGACTCCTTGGCATATAGTGAATGATCCTCCATGATGCTCAAAATCTCATCCAGATGCTCCAAGTGTTCCTCCCATGTCCTGCTATATATCAGGAGATCATCAAAGAATACCAACAAAAACTTCCTCAACTACATTTTGAATATGTGGTTCATGCAGGACTAAAAGGTGGTTGGTGCATTGGTCAACTCAAAAGGCATGACCATAAACTCATAGTGCCCATAATGGAACCTGAAAGTACTCTTGGGAATGTCCTACTCTATGTGATGCACAACCTCATAGTTCCATCCCTCTTCTTGACCAAGACAACTAATGAAGCGAAAGGAATGGAACTGGGTCTGATATGCCCCATCTCTAGCAATTCCTTAATAGCCCTTTCAATTTCATCCTTAAATTTATTTGGATATTTGTAGGGAATAGTGATCACAAGTTTTGCTCCCTCCTCCAACTCAATGGTGTGCCCAAATCCCCTGTTAGGCGGTCTCCCTTTAGGTATCTATCCAAAAACCTTGTCATGCTTAGTCAACAACACCTGAATATCTGCATGATGATGTTGTTGTCCCTCTATATCCTCCTGAGTTGTAATCAAGCACTCAGTTGCATATGTTACATCTCAGTGTCTGAAAATGGCCTCCATACTTTTGTTTGACACAATCTTTGGGCCACCATTTGACATGCCCCTGAGAACAACGTTCTTGTTGTTTTTTGTGTTGAACTTCATCTCCATTACCTAGTATTTCATTGTAATTTCCCCTAAGGAATGAAATTACTGAACACCCAAAACTATATTGGTGTCCGTCAGATCAACCACATAAAAATCATCGGTCAAGGTGTAGTTTCCCAATGTCATGACAAACTTCAAAATATTTTGCATGCATGTCATAGTAAATACATCAACCACTACCATGTTGAATTCCTTGAATTCCTATATAGCCATGTGTCTCCTGGCCACCAACGTTGCATCAATGAAGTTGTGGGTTGCCCCACCATCAATCAAAGTTGTGACTCTCTCTCCCCAGAGCACTCCTCTGACTTTGAAAGTGTAGAATCTAGGAGTTCCTAATAGAGTGGTTATAGTCACACCCTTAGCCTCCTCACAAGATTGCTCATCACTCGAGCCTCCCCGCTCGTTGCCCCATTCCGAAGTAGCTTCATCCTACTCTTCCTCGTCACTGTCTAAGTGCATCTGTATATAGTGCACCTTACCTTTGCCCATACACCCGTGTCCATGTTCCCAAGGTTCTTTGCAACTGAAGCAAAACTTCTTTCTTCTCAACTCATTATGAGTTGCCTCGTCTAACTTCTCCTTACTAGTCCCCTCTTTTTGAAATGGTTTCTTATATTTTCCTTTCTGTGGAATGAAAGGTTTGGAAAAAGTTTTGTCTTCGGGACTACATCCTCCATGTCCTATGTCTTGATGATGACATCCTAGAGAGTCTCTAGTTTGAAGGCCTTCACCCAACCATGTAGTGGCTTAAATAAACCCTCAGTGAACAACATCATCAACCTTTGCTCAGATATGCTTACCATCATGAGTGAAAGCCTTTGAAACTATGTGATGTAAGCATCTGGTGTCCGAACCTGTTTGAGTTGTGCCAACTCCCTAAAATGTAATTTAGGATCCTTTTGGTCTAACCTCTCCATCAACTTCTGTGTGAAGTCTAGATAAGAGGTAATGTTGGCATCTCCTAGAGTGACCAATCCATGGTACCACCACTCATGGGCCTCTTTGTCCAAATTCAAGGTAGCAAAATTAATCACCTCCATGTCTATCATAGGGTTGAGTTGGAAGTACGTGTCCAACTTTTGTACCCATTCTCTAGTCATGCACTTGTTAGAACCACCAATGGAAAGAATG
>SNQJ01S0297769.1:0-10457 GCA_010110895.2 Picea sitchensis
ACTATATTATTAAATAAGGCCCACTATGGTAGTTAGATATAATAAATGGGTAGTTAGATATAATAAATGGGTAATTAGATATAATAAATGTAAGAGGACTTCTTAGAAGGTTCTACTTCTAGAAGGTTCCTCATCTAGAATGTTCTTAGTTGATGGTAGCACTATATAAAGGGGTTCAAACAATGTAATGAGACATGAAGAGAAGTATTGTATTGTGGAGCGGTAGCTCAATAGGAAGATGCCCCCTCGAAGAGGCAAGTAAACAGGAGAGGATCCCTTACATAATAGTATCCATTATATGGTGTTTCCTTACCTCAAGGGTTTGATATAATAAAGTTGTGTTTTTCTATATTGTTCTTCTATATCAGTTGTGGTGATTTTTTATTCAGTCTTAGGCTCTTAACAGCTTCCCTGATTACGCTTCAGCTTCTACTATCTATGAATTCACATGTTCACCTCTCGTCTTCATGCTCCTTAGATTTTCAGGTTCGAAAATGCACAATGTGTTTCATTTATCCCACATTTTCATTATATATAGGGCATCATAAATGCCCTGAATCGTCTCGGAGAATCTTCTTGGTGGTTATTAATGCATTAAATCTTGTCGACTACACTTCGTTCAATTTCATAAATTCCCATTTCGCTCATTTTTACCCCAACTGATCTAGGTGGATATCGGTGGCCACCCACCTATGCCATGAGCTCAAAAAACAGTTTTCCATCTTGGCAGGTTTTCAGCAGTTTTTTGGGTTCCAAACTTCCTGGGCCATTTTGAGGCCCTAAACGATGTTTTTTGGGGATTTGGAGCCCAAGTGATTGCAAATATCAGTTACTTGGGCTAGTCTAAAATCATTCTTCTCGGTTAGAACTTTCCAACAGTGTATCGAGCACCTCAAACAGAGATCGTATGCAAAATTTATGCCCTCGGGAAGTTGACGTATCAACTACCCCAATCGGGGCCCGCAAACCTTTTGGATTTTCATCTTTTGGGGTCAGGGTTTTGGATTTTACTTATTTTAAAAAGGCCTTTGGAGCCTCATTGTAACAATCATATTCTTTTGAATGCGAGTAGCCATCACATCTCTTCTTAGAGATAAGTTGTCACCATTCTAGTGAGTCTTTCACTCTGTATATTTATAGTTTTGTACATTTCGCACATTAATAGAAATTGTGTATTACTGTATATATGTGCCTCTTGTTATATTTCTGATATATCTTTGTTATATTATTTTCTCTCTTTCAATATCTCTGTATATTTCAGTGTTATATCTTCGCTCTCATTTCGTGCCGAAAATAATCTTGATCACCGACGACCCGTTTCTACTTTTTTTTACCGTTGACCCGGTTTCTAGTGTGCTACAATTTTTCAATGTGCCATACATTTCTATTATGAATTATCCCTTAGTGTGTAGTGTTCTCTTCATTTCACCCATATGTTGCACATGGTCACTTTTTATTTTTGTCGTGCTGATTCTACTATCTATTGCGCATGATATTTCCCAGTATTTTGTATTCTCTTTCTTTTCTACTTTTTTCTTCATTTTCTCCTTTATCTACTTTTGTCTTCCTTTTTATGAGTTTTCTTTCCTAATATCTACTATATTACACTATATACATACATTTATTACTGTGCTATAACTTTTAAGGGTTAGTAGGTCGATTGTCCTTGTACAGTTTCAGTCGATTATCGTTGATCATTCCTTTCACTTTTGTTCCTCCCAAGTCCATTATTTGTACAAATCCCCCATCTGTGATAGTTTTTAATTCATATGGCCCTAGAAAATGCATTCTAAACTTACGAGGGTGTTGGAAATATTTTTTTTCATAGAGTAGAACTAGGTCTCCCTCCTTAAAACTCTTCTTTTTAATGTGTCATGTCAGGCTTTGTCTCTTTCTTTCTGTACTTCCTGGTGAAATCCTGAAAGAATATTGTCCTCTTGATTTCAATTAGTTGACTTAGCCTCTCCTATATTTTGCCTCTTTCAGTCATGTTGGTAATTGTTGCTACTCAGGGACTGGGTACCAAAAATTCTAATGGTACTACTACTTCCTTCCCATACACCAATATGAATGGTATTTGTCATGTCAACTTATTACAAGTGGTACAATATGCCCATAGTGTTATTGGTATCTTCAAGTCCCAATAATTCCTATTGGCATTACATATCTTAGTAAAAGCATTTTCCAAAATCTTATTGAAAGCTTCTACTTTTCCATTTGCCTGAAGATGGTATGGTGTACTCTTTTGGTGATAGAATTCAAACTCCTTAGTCATAGCCCTGATGGTATTATTGATAAAATGAGTGCCTTGGTCACTCATCAGAATCTTGGGCCATCCAAATCTGGTGATCACTTTCTCAAACAATAAGTGTGCTTCTATCTCTGCGCTACAGTCTTTGATTGGAGTTGCTTCTGCCCATCTTGCTAAGTATTCAGTTGCAGTAATGATATATCTAGCTCCTGACCTTTTTGTTGGTGGATTAATAGGTCCTGCAAAGTCTATTTCCCATTTGTCAAATACCTATAGAGTCACTTGTGGTCTTAGGGGCATCCCATCCCTTCTGTTGGGTTTGCCAACCCTCTGATAGACATCACATTTTTGGCAATATTCCTTGGCATATTTATGGACTACTGGCCACCATAATCCTGTGTGCAATACCTTTTGTGTGGTATCTTTACATGCATAGTGTCCTCCAACTATACCTCCATGAGATTCTACTAAATTTTTGGGCCTTTCATGTTCCAATACACGCCTTCTCAAAATGCTATCTGCACCCATTTTGTATAAATGTCAGGGAATAAATTGATAGTATGCAACTATGACTACCATATTTTTCTTCTGCGTAGTGATAAAATCTTGTGTTGAAACCCATGTACTTAGGTATTCAATAATATTAGTGAAGTATTTATCAGCTACCTGTACTAAAAATAGTTGCGCATCAGAGAAGTTGCCTTCCAAGTTAGTAGGTTCTTCTCCATTAGTTACCCTTGATAGGTGATCATGTCCTACATTAAGAGTCCCTAGTTTGACTATCACTTCGAAATCAAATTCTTGGAACAATAATATCCATCTATAGATCCTCCCCCCCCAACATTGTCTTATTAACTATATATTTGAGGGAAGAGTGGTCTGTGAACATTTTAAAGTCTTTACCCAATAAATAGTTCTTGAATTTCTGAAGTGCATATACCATGGCTAGGCCTTCTCTTTCTATGGTGTTTTTATTCTGCTCAGATTCTGACAACTTTCTTCTTGCAAAAGAAATAGGATGTTCTAAGTCCCCTGCTCTTGGTTGCACCAAAATTGCTCAAAGTGTTATGGTTGATGCATCTACATGCACATCAAATGTCTTTTCCCAATCTGGAAATACTAGTATAGGTGTTGTTACCATATTTTATTTTAAAGTGTCCAATCCTTGCTGACAGTCCTCATTCCACTGAAATCTAGTGTCCTTCTTTAACAATTTTTCCATTGGTGCAGTAATATGCACATACCCCTTTATAAATTTCCTATAATAGCCTATATGTCCTAGTGTTTCTCGTAATTGGTGCACTGAATTTGGTGGTGGTAAATTCACAATGAATGCAATCTTAGCATGGTCCACTAGTAAACCTTGTTTACACACTATATGTCCCAAAAATATTCCAAAAGGTGTACAAAAAATGTGTTTCTTGATGTTTAAGGATATCTGGCATTGCCTGCATCTTTCCAACATTAATATTAACACATCTACATGGTCCTTTAACAAACTATATATAGTCGAGTCATCCATATATACTTCTAGAAACTGATGTATGAATTCCTTAAAAGAAGCTATGACTACTCTTGAAAATATGGTTGGTTCATAATTCAGTGAAAATGGCATGATTTTATATTGGTAGAATCCCCATTCTATCGCAAAAGTAGTCTTATACCTGTCTTCTGGAGCTATTTTGATCTTATGGTAACCTGAGAATCCATCTATGAATGAATATGCTTCCTCTCCTCCCACATTCTCTAAGACGTCATCTTTAAAAGAGGTAGGGAAGGGGTCATGTAAGCAAGCATCATTAAGTTTTCTTAGATCTAGGCAAACACTTATCGCCCCTTGTTTCTTTTCTTGGAATACCATAAGACTTATCCATTAAGATTCCTCTATTGGTTCTATGATACCAGCTTCCAACATTCGGTCAATTGTTTCTTTTACTTTTTGCTTGTATACTGGATTCAATATGTAGGGTCTCTGCTTGGAAGGTCTAGATTTAGGTTTGAGGGGTATCTTCATCTCAACTAGCTCCCCTTCTATGTGTTTCATCTCTATAAAGGTTGTTGGAAATAGGTCACTGTATTCGTGCAGTAACTCTATTATTCTTTCTACTATTTTCTCATCCCAATGGTCTCCAATACTCGTCATTTTAGGATTGTCATTCATCCCAATGCTAACTTTCTTAACTTTGATTGGTGAAAAAAATACTTATGAATCTATAGATGGACCTTCCACCTCCATTTCTCCTTCAATATCTATAATCTGAATGTTGTGTGGATCATCTTCATCTGGTGCTTTGTCTTCCACATGATAGCATGATAGTAACTCTTTGACTGTCTATCTATTTTGTTGTTGATATTCTATCATGATTTCAACTTCCGATTCATCAATAAATATCATTCCCCTTATCATCTTCAGCGCTGAATCAATGTTGTGGTTCCCATGTTCAAATGAGAAGGTTACTACAAAATTCTGTTGTAATTTTTTCCATTCTGTTGTGCCTCTGCACATCTCCTATTCTATATACCAGTTCCCTGGAATTACTTCCAATGTATAGATAAAATGATGAGGCCATTCCTCTGGTGGTTTCATCCTCCACTCTATTTTGCACTTCTCCAAGTGTTCAACTAGTGTGGCTTTCCCATCATACTTCAGGACTATATTTCTCCCTAGTTTTGCACCAAATCTAATGCACATTAGTCGTTTACATTGATACCAGTCCTGACTTGTTTCTTGGTGCGCACCCCACCATATTGCAGGTGTTTTCTTGAGTGCAATGTCTAGGGCTAAGAGCCTCTGTTTATATAACACTTCCTCTTCATATTTTGTCAAGAATTTCTCTAAGTCATTTAATCCATGAAAATGGGTAGGTTCTCTTATCTCTGTACCAACCCACCTTACTGCGCGATCTATTCTTGCGCACCTCCTTGTGGAAAATTAATCTAATCTTTGTTGCCAATTCTCTAAACATGTGTCTGAGTCAGAAGAACATGATGTAATTCTTCTCCACTTGAGTACCCCATATGCAGTTGGATTAACATAATCTTCTTCTGGCATGGTGGATCTATACAATTGGTTTATTTCATCCAAATCCAAAAAAGTGGGCTCTACAAACCTTTCTCCTTCTGAAGGATCCAATGGTGCAATGAATCTATATTCGCCTGATTCAAAATTCATTTTTATTGTCTTTAGGTTGATTATTTCTTGGTTATCAAATGCCAAATCCAATCCAAGCAATGTTGGCTAAGGTGTTGTGCCAACTACTATATCTATTACTTCAAAATCTGCCATAGTGCGCACTCCATCCAAATCTACTGTCACCCCTTTAAGCCTTCCAATTGGTAACACTCTATGTTGATTTGCTAATTTCAATTGGACAGGTGAATAGCATAGTGTGGTTTCTCCCATACACTTCCATTTCCTCTTAGGTAAGGCATTTACTTCAACACCTAAGTCCAGTATAATATCTCCCATATTGAAATCCCCAATATTAGCATTTAGTCTGAATTATCATATTGTCCTTCTTCTTGTATGGATATGATTGATTGTTTTCTACTCTGATTTTCCTTCTGCCTCTGTGTTACATCTTTCTATCATATTTTGTAAGATATTAACAGATGATGGATCCTTCAATAACTTATCATAGGATTGAAAAAAAAAAATTATGGTACTTACTTGCTCTAAAGGTTTTCCTTCACTGGTATGGTCCATTGAGAATGGCATCCCATATATTGGTGTATTTTCAAGTTGATGCGCAACTGATGTAGATGCAACATTTTTCTTGAGACACTCTTGTCTCGATTCCTTAAATGTTTCATTTTCTTTCCGTGTGTCAAACTTCTTATGTGGCTCAATATTCTTCTTAACCCACTGGTGTTGCATTGGATCTTGTTTGATTACCTCAGTTCCTGTCTTGGCTCCTCCTCAAGTGACTATATTTATGTTTATCCCATCATCCCTTGATTCTGCAGAGATCCACTGAACATTTTGGTTGTTCGGGTCCATTTTTTCTTGGATCTTCCCCAAGAGTGTTGGACGGTCTTATATGTCATGATATGTTGCCCAAAAGTACATACATGTCGTTGGTGGGAGTGGAAAATTCCTTGCATAATGTCTTGGTTGTTGGTAGTTGTTTTACACTACTGGTCCTTTGCCTCGTCCTCCACCTATATATCGACCTCCATCTCCTCGTGGCGTGATGTACTAAGGTACCTGGTTATACTGTGCAGGGTTATATTGTGGTTGCACATTATTATATTGCGGCTACACATTATTGTATGGTGGTGGTACCTAGTTCAACTAAGGTGCATCTTGTCCTGTCATCATTTATGCTTGCACCCTATAAGTATCTGAAATTGTTTCTCTCATCAGCTCCATCATATTACAATCCTTATCATCATGACCCACTGATTTGCAAAAATTGCAATATGAACTTTTGGGTACTGTCTTATACTTTTGCATCATTGAACAATGATATGTATCATGCCCATGCGTTTTACAAATCTCACACCATGGTCCTGTTATTGGAAAAGGGTTTGGTACTCCCGTTTCCATACATTGCATGAAATTTGAACATTCATTC
Organism: Picea sitchensis; assembly: GCA_010110895.2. Classification (NCBI taxonomy): domain Eukaryota; kingdom Viridiplantae; phylum Streptophyta; class Pinopsida; order Pinales; family Pinaceae; genus Picea; species Picea sitchensis. The sequence goes on from SNQJ01S0297769.1 coordinate 6,829, forward strand.
TTATGGTGTCCTTCTGTCCTGCATAGGTTACACCAAACAACTTCTCTTTTCTCTTTACCCTTATTCTAGTTAAGTTTGAATGTTAGGTTCTTCAGATCCTCCTTCAGCTCCTCTATTGTTGGATCTATCTTCTGATAGTGGTTTTCTTCCAGTTGTAAGGCTTCCTGCAGATCCTTTGCCTGAGTTTGGAACTTTTGTTTTCTTAACGGGTATTTCAAGTGTGGTAATAGTGTGTTCACAAATAAATTATTATGTTGCATGTCAGTAATTGGATACTTCAACTTACCTTTTAGACGTTTAAACCTCTGATCAATCTCCCAAATAGGCTCACCTCATTTTTGCATGATTTCAATCATCTCATTCATGTATTGTTCTTCTGAGATGGTCTTCTAAGTTGAGCTTCTGAAATTCGTTTATCAGTAGTTTTTTCACATATGCAATAGTCTTTGTTACTCCTAGTGGACTATTTACATATAGACTCATGTACCATTCCAGTGCACGGTATCTCAATGTGATTTCTAACTACACGGGATTTGTATCCTCATATGTGATATGCTTTTCTTCCTAGATCTTATCACAGATGAATAAGAGATTTTCAGGGTCCTCTGATGCCTCTCCCCAAAATTCTATTAATATGATCGTTGGATCATGTCCTGCCATTTTGAACTGTGTTTAACTACTACCTTTGCGTGGTGTATATATTTGATTGTTACTTCCTGAATTGGTTCCTCTAGTTGATGCTCCTTGATTGGATGTGTGTCTTTTTTTTCTTCTTCCACTAAAATTCAGTTGTCTAAACATTGGTGTTCTTTCTAGTGTACTAGTCACAAATTGGGTTTTAGGTTCCGCACTGACGGTGATCTGGATTGGAGTTCTTCCCTTTGTTCCTGCCCTTGGACCTCCTATTTTCCTTTCATATGTTGCATGCAATATTTCCTCAATCTTATCCACAGGCCTAAGATCCTCTACATCTTCATCATCACTTTCCAATCCCTCTCTATCATCTATGGCTCTCTTCTTGTGATTTCTAACTACACGATATTTTTATCCCCATATGTGATCTTCTTTTCTTCCCATATATTCTCACAGATGAATAGGTTCTTTTCAAGGTCCTCTGATGCCTCTCCTTGAAATTCTGGTAATATGATCATCAGATCATGTGCTACCATTTTTAATTGTGTTGAACTACTACCTCCGCACGATGTATATATTTGATTGTTACTTCCTAAGTTGGTTCCTCTAGTTGATGCTCCTTGATTGGATGCATGTCGTGTTGTTCTTCTTCCACTAAAATTTGGTTGTCTAAACGTTGGTGTTATTTATAATGTATTAGTCACACATGGGGTTGTAGGTTCTATTAGCACTGAGAGTCACCCTCAAACTGCAAGATGATAATCCCAATACCCATCAAAATGTATATGTATTGAAATAGTTTGAGTAGGTGGATCAACAAGACTTTAATGAAAGGAAAAGATAGCAGATATCATTGCAAATCAGTGATGGAGCATTGGTCTATGGAGCCATAACAGTCTTCTCATTGAAGGAATTTAAGCTCCCTATCAGACAAAATATTTTCTTAATGATGAAGAGAAGGATAAGATAATAACATAAAGACAAATACTCACTAAGAAAAGATCCTCCCTGCAAAGAGAATAGACGTGTCTGAATAATAAACAATGAAACATGGGAAATATGACAACAACTCCTCTACCACCTCAAGAATCCATAAATCAAAGATGCTACATCCAGACAAGAAGAAAAACATAAAGTGTCCAAGTGATAAACGATGAAACATGGGAAAGATGACAACAGATCATCTACCGCCTCAGGAATCCATAAATCAAATATGCTACATCTAGACAAGAAGAAAAATAGAAAGTGTCTGAGTGATAAATGATGAAATATGGGGAAAATGGCAGCAGATCCTCTACTGCCTCAAGAATCCATAAATCAAAGATGCTACATCTAGAAAAGAAAAGAAACAAAAATAAAAATAATTGAAGCATAGAAGACAATATGATGAAACAACTCATATGAATCTTCAATAACAATACAACTTATAACTACATGCAGCTCCATCTTACAAACTGAAATATACAATCATAAATATTTCTCAAAACTTCCTTCAGTCTTGGGTTGAACCCCCCTCCTCCACTACATATCATTCATCTGATCTATTTATAGTCAAAACAATAGACATGTCTTGTTTCTTGGGCCCTTCTTCTCCAGTGTCATGTTCCTTCTCTTGTCTTTCATGTTCCTTCCCTCAGAAGGAAACTCTAGTCAGTATGGGCCTGCAGGAAAAATTTCCCTTCATGGTACCTCGGGTTAACAGTCTTTTGTCTCCACAGCTAGACCCTCCATGCTTTCTAATTACTGAGTGAGTTGAGGTTTCAACCACCAGTCCTTTCTTTTATTAACTGAATCCTTGGGATTGGGAAGAGGTTTAATGCCTAGGGGGCTACCACATCCTTCTCTCGGATTTGATGTTATATAAGCACGTGATTGTGGGGGTTTCAAAGGTGGTTTGGATCCACACCACTTTTGAGCCCACAATTCACCACCTTCCGCCACATAGCCCTTTCTCCATGCCATGGTTTCAATTGAGGCATTGCTCAACAATTTTATCGTTCGAGCATTTTTTGTCCTCACAATGAAGCGTGCGTTAGAAAAACAGGACCACGGAGCAATAAAATAAAACAAATGCGGAAAAAAAACACAAAATATACACAATACAAGAGAGACATATATTTACGTCGTTCACCCAGTGTGGGCTACGTCCACCAAAGAAATTTCCAGGTCCTTTCTTTATTATTATCCAGCAAAATGAAGGGATACAACCTACAACAAAAACTGTTGTAACTTCCTCTTCTTTCTCTCATAGTATCCTCTCTCATAATACAATACTAGCCAACATACTTAGCCACAATACACTTCCCTCATAAAAGAGGGTTGCCTTCTAGGGCAAAAAATCCTAACATAATCTCTATCGTTAGATCTGCGACCTTATAATGAATGGTCCAGATTTACAATGAAATTACAATATACTTTTACAAGGCATTTTTTGCTTCGAGGGCTTCGCCCCCGAACTCCCGCTGGGGGTCCGCTTACCCCCAGACCCCCCAGTCGGGGGGATAGCCCCCCCGAACCCCACAGAGGGGTTACCCCCCCTCTGCACTCCCCCGCGTGGAAGAGTGTACATACTTCTGGGGTTTAAATACTTCATGAGGTATAAACACGACTGAAAGTAAAAGACCTCTAAATCAGGAAGATAATCAGGCTCCACAACCAACAATCTCCCACTTGGAGACTGATCTCAACAACTCCACTGCTACTGTATATGCTAGACTCTGAACCTTCCTGGACCTGGAAAATTTCTCATCTTCATCTTCATTCTTGAAGACCAACTGAAACTGAGAAAGAACTCAGTTTCTCCCTCCTTACTCCCTTTGTTAACATGTCTGCAGGATTTTGGCTAGTGTGTATCTTTTCTAGCTTCAATTGTCCATCTTCCAAGGAAAATCGTATGAAGTGGTACCTCAACTGTATATGCTTAGTCTTCGAATGGAAGGTTGAGTTCTTTGCAAGGTGAATGGCACTCTGACTATCACAGTACAACCTGTTGTTCT
>SNQJ01S0297771.1:0-10665 GCA_010110895.2 Picea sitchensis
CTAACTATGATCCATGCAGACTTATTACATTATTAACCCACGCAGGGGTGCAGAAATCCCGTTTACAAAAATTTAAGTGCTGGGGTATCAGATACCCAAGTAGAACCATAACTGTCTTCGTCATAGATAAACTTCATGATACATGAGTTGACCCCTGTGCTAAATAGGCGGTCAACAGGTCTCTCTCAACTTTATAGCAAGGTACAATTTCAAGACGCAAACTAGACTGAAGCAAGTGAACATGGTCAACACATACTATTGGACTTGATCGCTTTTTACAAATGTCGATAAAAAGCATTTCCATGATTCTTTGAAGGATAGTGTTGAGCTCGGGGTACTTCCTTGTAAAGGCGAAATCCTTGCAAAACCGTTCTTGTAAGGTCTGCCAACAGTTCGTTCGTCTTCTGGTCTCCTCATGTATATACCAGGCCTTTGGAATAGGCCCCAACGAATGGAAAAATACATGGACCCATAGGTGAGACGGTACCTCCGCAACTCTCAAGTCTCCACTGCTTTAGGCAATGTTCAATATGCATCCAAGGGTCAGATCATTCGTCGAATAGTTGCACATCTTGGAAATCTATCTTCATTTCCTCTTGCAGTTGATTCCACCTTTGGAATCGACATCGAATGGCTTGTTTTGTGTCCTTCCACTCCATAATCGAGGCTTTATGAGTCACCCACCATCTAGCGGGGGTATCCTGCAAGGCTATGTCAAGAACAGAGATCCTTTGTTCCTCCGCTATCTTTTCTTCCATGTTGGCGAGAAAACTGTGTACCCCTGAGGTACCATTGTATGTAGGGGGTTCTCTGACCTCAGTTCCAATCCATCTTATTTCTCTAATAGTTGTGCATCGCCTTGAGAATCGCTCATATGAACCTTGCTGCCAATTGTCAAATGTTGCTTCCGAATCCTCATCAGCACACTATATGCTTCTCCAACTTACTAATCCATCTGCAGTGGGATTTATGTAATCTGGTCTCGTGCCTGTTGTGATTGTGTATAAATGGTCAAGGGCGTCTGACTCCATATTATGGTCCACTGGTTCAATATATCTAGGCCCTAGACAAGGATCTAAGGGCTAAACTACTTTTATCTCGTCTGCTTCAAACGTCATGGTGTCCCTCTTTAGATCAATGATAGCATAATTGTCATATGCCCAATCAATCTCGAGTAGAGGAGGGTAGGAATCCTTATCTCCCATGATTTCAATTACCTCAAAATCAGATGTGGTCTTAACTCCCACAACATCTATTTCCACATTTTCCATCCTTCCTACTAGGAAGATTCAGTACTTATTTGGCATTCTCAACTGGATGGGGGAATATACTGACTGAGGTTTTCCCAAAGCTTCCCAAGTCGTTTTGGATAGGATGTTGACATCTGATCCCAAATCTAGCATGACATCTTTGATTTCAAAATCATCTAGTTGGGCTTCTAAACTAAATTATTTTCCTATTCGCACCTTTCTTCTTTGTATTCTCTGGGTATTCTTCTCAGGGAGGTTAGTCCTTACTATGGCTTTTCGGGTTCCCTCGTTTCCCAGTATTAAGTACAGGGTGTTGCGCAACTTCTCAGTAAGTTGGTCATCCCCTAGGATATCAAAGAATAACTGAAACCAAAGATTGATTACACTTTGAGACTGCTTATGGTGTCTTCTTGGAATTGCAGAATTCCTGAGTGTTGGTGGTGATGTAGGGGCTTGCACGAGGTTAGGTTGAGAGGCGGCTCTAGGAGGATTCTCCATTACTCTTGGAGTGGGGATACTCTTAAATATTTCTATTGCATTTTTGAAAAACAACTTTTGTTTCACAGGATCATACCTGTCATCTTTAGGAATAGCTTTCTGAATCTTGGGTTAATTGTCTGCGTCTGCCCCAGTCTTTGCTCTTCCGCGAGTGATGATGTTAATCTTCGGTAGCTGTCCCTCAATTCCCCTTTTTAATTCTAAGCTTATGAGATTAGCTCCTTGTTGACCAACCCGATCTTCCCACTTTGCAATCAGCGTTGGACAGTCTTCAGTTGCGTGCCCATTATTCCTACAGTGCGAGCACCATGGTCCTCTTGGGTGAGGGTAGTCTCTTGCCAAATGACCTTGTTCGTTGCAGTTGTAGCATCGGCTCGGCCCTCTGCCTCCATTTCTCCCTCCTCTGAATCCACCTCCATCCCCACCTCCCGGGCCTCTGCCAGGTCCTTGGGGGGTTTCATTTACTCTGAATGTTGTTCGGTCCAATCTATCAGCAAGGGCGTCCAACGCTCTACATTGACTTGTGGCATGGGTTGTAGATGGGCAAAACTCACAGTGTATTGTATTGGGCGCAGTTGTGTACTTCTGCATAATAGGACACTGCCTCGACGCATGTCCATGTGTCCAACAAATCTCACAATACTTTGTTGTCTGAGAGGCTTGAGTGCATGGGAAGGTATTATACAGCCCTGGTGTATGGAATGGTGGAATCGCAGATACTTGCACAACTCCTCCCGTGGGTCCTAAAGAAGGCCCCATCGGGTTGTGAAGAGGCCCCATTCCCCTTATGCGCAGACATTCATTTGCCAGATGCCCTTCTGTGTAGCATCTTGTGCACCAAACCTGAGGTCGTCCTGGTCTTTGTGTGGTTAATTCTTAAATCTTTTCCATTAGCACTAATATTTGTCCCTGAAGTTGCGACAAATTTGCATCTACAGGAGGCCTGGTCATTCTCAAATTCCCTGGATAACTTGCCATGGCTTCGATCTTCATCAACTGTTCCAAGGCGTCTGTTAACGTGGCTATTCGTTGTTGCGTTAAAGGAATTCTCGTCAGAGGTAGTAATCCTTGGATATACCATTCCCTCTGATGATCTTCGGGAATTGGATGCGCTAGCCTCCCAATACCATCATTGAACTTTTGGCTGTACTCCCAGGCAGATTCTCCTTCCCTTTGTTGAATCTCCCGCAACTCAGAGAGAGCTTGTTGCTCTGACTAAGGTAGTTTGAATTCGGCGATGAACTTCAAACGAACTTTGCCAAGGGTGAACGCTTGTCCTTGCAGCCCAGGTTCAATAGCCTTCATATACCATTTGAGGGCACGACCCCTCAAGGTAGTCTGAAATTCTACTAACTTATTTGCATCGAGAGTCCCTCTGGACCTCTAGATGGCTTCACACAAGAACCAATGTTGCTCTACATCTTCGTCCCCTTTACCCCAGAATTTTGCGTATTGCGCGATCGATCCTCCCATATGTCCAGCCATTGTGGGTCTCACTGCTCCTATTAGAATAAAGCCTAACGGTCTTGGTTGCGATACAACTGGGGATCCCAATATTCTCCCAGCATTTACACTTAGAGACTGATTCTGACTAACTGGCTGCGAAGGAATCGAAATAGCATAAGTAGGCGGTGAAGAATTTACCACGGGTATAGAGAACACCTGGGGGGACGGGTTATTCGAGGCCGGTTCCACTGACTTCTGGGCAGGTTTCTTTGATCTAGGGGGTCTCGTTCTCCTCCTCTGGAACAACCTTCTCTGAGTAGTTCCCGATGTTTCCTGCTATCGAGGTTGAATCTTCTTGATCTCCCGTAAGGTCCAGACCTCCTTCGTCCTCCCTTGCTTCTCCACATTCTTCTTCTCGTCCACCCATCTGGGGACTCCTTCCTCTCTGTGCTTCTCTCTGTTGCAATCTTAGACTGGCCAGTCTTTCTTGTCTTCTCGCCTTCCTCAACTCTTCCTTCCTTCCTTCAGCTGTTCCTCTTGATCTAATTTCTTTCCGCAACATCTCGGACTGCTTCGCTGCTTTCTTTACTTTTCCATGCCACCACTTCTCAACAATGGCAGCTCTCCTTAAGGCTTGCTCATTTCTTGCGTTCGTTTCTTGATCTTCCCCCATCTATCAAAGAACCCATTCCCCTTCTCAGGTCATGATCCTACCCAAAATCACCCTACCCTAAGCGTAGGTGTTTAGGCTGCCATTTCAGTTAAGGGAATAGTTATCATCCCCGCCTCCATCAAGAATACTTTGATCCACAGGGGAATTTCCCTCAACAATCTGTCGCGCGCACCTTTCTTGAAAATTTCTTCCGTGCGTGAAAAAGATTGGTGATTCTCGGCTGCAAATTCGACGATGTATCCCTCCAAAGTCATGCAAACCCACAAATCGACAGCTCGTGTGATCTGCTGATCCAACTGGTGAAGTGTTGCAATCTTCTCTGTATCCCAAGTACAAGTCTTCTCGACGTGTTCTTGGAATTCTGGAGCTTCTTGGAGCCTACTATCTATTCTGGAGTTCTTCCGGAAATTTAACCCAAAATATCTCATACTGGTCACTCGATCTTTCTGAGTAAAAGATAGAATCTCTTGTATTCCTCTTGCCTTTCCCTCGCAACTCCGCTTCCTTCCATATAAAGGCATTACAATTTCTCTCCCACCATTGTCGAATCTCAGATCTATAGATCCGTGGAAGCATTCTCCTCACAGGTTTCCTTTCAAAGCATAGGTCTCGRMAAGGAAACCATTTTGTTGGCRCAAAACTGTTCAGACCAAGGTCCTTCTTAGGTTACCAACAAAAGGTACCTAAGTAGTCTAGAGCGTTGGCATTTTCATCTTCCTGGGAGGGAAGAAGTCTCACCCGAAGCGCAACTGACTCATGAAAGAGAGGGAAGGGTAAGGAGAATACTCAGACAGACCTCTAAGGTATCAAGGCTCACTGTAATCTTGCACAGAATAAACTAAACCTATAACAGTCCTGAGGAATTCCTAACTGGGAAATAAAGAAACAGAGTTGCATTGCCATTCATAAAGAAGCATTTAACTACATCAGACATAAAGATAATAAAGAACATTCCATTCATGCATTAGGACTAAATACACAGGATGTAGATTAAAAATTTAGGCCTTTGATTATATTGATAATACCAAACTCTGATACATTGTCTGTTTGGTTCTCACCTAGATCTCCATATTCAGCTATGCTATAGTATTGACCCATTACATCCATGACTCTCATCACAACATCAATATTAACAACAATAATGGTAATAGCTCTGTACTGACATACTAGAAAACCATGACATTACAGCCCTTTCATTAACCTTTCATTCATTCATTAGCCTTTCACTATTAGCCTATTACAATCACATCGGTCTCCTATATATAATCCGATCTTGTTGGTTAAGAACTCGAGTTCTTTCTTTTCTTGATCTTGTTGCAACTTCTTTCCTCAAAGTTGATGTTGCGCTATCCCTTTAACCGCTTTCTGTTTTTTTCTTTTGTCTGTTGTCCAGCTTTTCAATAGCTTGTGCAACTTCCATTCTCCAAAATGAAGCTGCAATGTGTTGTGCGCAACTTCTATTCAATAAAACGAAGGGCCCAACATCATCAATGCGGCTTTGCAATGCTTCCTTGTTGGTGGAAAATTGTCCCAATAGCTTATATGCAGGAAACTTCATGTTAATAGGTGAGACTGCATTTAATCTATAGACCAACTCAAAAGGACTCTTACCAGTCGATATTTTCCGTGTGATTCGGTCTCCCATAAAGAAAATTTGAGACAATTGTCCCAAGCTCTCTTGTTGTCCCCGACTGTCTTTCTGATTATCCTGATCAAGTTTTTGTTACTTGATTCCGCTAAACCATTTCCTTGTGGGTAGTAATTGGCCACATGGGCCAAAGTAACACCAAATTGAGAACAAAATGGCAGTAACTCAACTGATCGGAACACACTATGAAGGTACCACACACCCTCTACAAAGGCACCCATGAATGAGACACTACGACCCCTTGTATGTCATGAGCCCTATGCCCATTGAGTCTTTACCCAAACCACCACACCCACTTTACATGGCTTGGAGAGGGATCGCTTGGTAACTCTCCTTGACCTAGGGAAAAATCTACCCAATAGGACACCTCGTCAACCCTCCCATATTCAAGCTTGACAAGTCGCATAGTGTCTTTGAGCAATTAATTGTTTAATATAGTGATCTTTGATGCACATGCTTAGGTGGCTCATTTATTGATTGGATTCACTTATCATGATGTTATGACTTGAGATCCTTGGAGGGCATGCTTGTTTGTCTTTCCAGGACCTAGCTGGTGGACAATTTTGGAAGAACAAGCCTAGCTTGGGCTTCCATGGGGCTTGGAGCCCATAGGTGGATGCCAAGGGCCTGCATGCCAGGTGAGGAAAATCAAACTTGAAAGTCCTTGAAGATGACTTGGACGATGTATCCTAGCCCCGACTTGCCAAAAGTTTTGCCTAGGAGAGGCAAAACGTCTCCTTTTTAGCATGAATTCATCTAGGGGGGTAGGGCTTGGTGGTGAGGTGAGATACATTGGCACTTGGACGTTTTGAAGGGGCTTAAGCCTTCATCATGAAGGAAGTTGTTGGATGCTTGACATGTGGTTTTGGGAAGCCTCTCTACTCTTCATTATCACCAACAACCTCCTCCAAATGCCAAAACATCCCCTAAAGGGGTGACGTCCTACTAAAATTAGGGTTTGATTATGTGCAAAAGTGAATTTTAAATGAATTGTTAATATTACTTTGTTAAAGGGGGCAAGATTAGAATTGTTGACCCCTAGTCTTGCGGTTTACCCCTTAATATGTGGACAAGTCACCATGGTGACATTTTGTATAAATAAGAGATCATAAGATCTCATTTGGACATAACTCTCCTCTTGTGAGAGGACTTGATCTGAAATTTTCGCTACACTTGGCTATATTTGTCTCTTTTGCACTTGCTTAAGGCTATCTCTTATGAATGGTTGATCGAGGAGTGAAGCGCTAGCCTTGGATGAATGCTTTCTAGCTTTTATGGTGGATTATCATAGCATCTTTCTTGATTTTGGTATGGTCTTTTACTCTTATGCTATCATTTTTTCAAGTCAAGGATTGTTATGCTAGGAGCTAAGTGGGAAGTAAGAGTATTTACACCCCCACTATAGTCTCCATCATTTATTGCTTAAAGTTCATTGATGTTGCAAGGGTTTGTTTGAGGAAGTAAGAGGATTTACACCCCTCATTCTCAAACCCTAACTAGAGATACTTGCCTTGGGAAGTGTTATGGCACAAGTTGTAGGTTGGGCAAAGCCCGACCCAACCAAGGAACAAGTGCTACAACATTAGGAATCCTACACCCAATGACACCTCGATGTAGGTCCCGCACTTCAAGGGTGACTAGGTCACTCTAGGGAGGCGATCCCGGTGACCCACGAGGGATTGAGACGGAGATGGAGGGAACTGGAAATGAAGCCCCTAGAGGTCAAGTCTAAATGGAAAGGAAGGTGGGGAGAGATGCTTTGCAAGTCAAGTAATGGATGCCCCACAAGTATAGTGCTTTTTCGGATGATTGTACCTGCCCGAGACACAAGAAAACAAACCCTTGCAACAGTATATGTTAGTTGGATCAGAAAGTTAAGCTTGTTGTCCCTAATTTGCAGCAATAGATGACAGTATATATCAGCAAGAAAAAGATACTATAAGCTGCTCAATAAATGCTAAATATAAAGTAGAAAATGCAAGAGAAAGACTAGCAATTGACTAGCTAAACTCAAGATGAAAAAGCAATAATCTTAGCATAAAAGATAAGGCTGTTGTAAACACTTGTCTGCAGCAAATTATATCAGCCTTATGGCTGTAACATTCAATGTATTACAGCGAGAAAATCAGCCACTAGAATCCCCTCAAACTTTGCCAAAAAGTGTGCTACGACTAGGAGAGTACAAGTAAAGAACTTTGAGCAAAAACCACTGGTTGATAAGAGAATTATTAAAGCAAGTATGTTAGGGTTTTTGCAGCCCTAATGGCTGAAGATGCAAATTTGTAACAGCAGCAATAAGTAGCCCTTAGATGAGAACGCCCTAGTGGTTGTGAGGTGCCCAAGGCACAAGGAAGACAATCCACTTTGCAAGAAATAAAAATGACCGAAATTCATGTTTCCCAATGCAATAATTTATATCTCCAATGCAACAAATTAATGACTAGTGCCTTTACTATTGGGTTAATGCATTCACAATGAGCTTAAAGAAACTACCTCCTTGGGGGTGTAATCCCTTTTACTTCCCAAGACAAGTTTCTTTAAGCTAGGGTTTAAACTAAGAGAGTGTATGCCCTTATACTTCTCTTAGCAAACCCTTGTCAATGAATGAGATGAAGCAAAAATGGTGAAGACTATGGTGGGGGTGTATGCCCTTATACTTCCCACCTAACTCCTAGCACAACAATACTTGACTTGAATAAAATGATAGCAAGAGAGTAAAAACCATACCAAGATCAAGAGAGATGTTAAGACAATCCACCACAAGAGCTAGAAAACAACCTTCCAAGTCTAGCGCATCACTTCTTCCATTAATCATTCACAACCATAGCCATTCACAAGTGCACAAGAGCTAAAGAGTCGAGGAGGCCGAAAATTTCAGACCAAATACTCTCACAAGAGGAGAGTTATATTTTAAAATGAGATCTTGATCTCTATTTATACCAAAATTAGCCAACATGGCTTGTCAAAAAAATAAAGGATTAAAACACAAGATTAGGGGTCAAAACCCTAATCTGCTTACTATTTACAATAATATTAAACAATTCACTTAAAATTCATGCTGGAATTAAATCATAATCTAGGATGACATCGGGGGCCGTTTTTCCACTTTTGAGAAGAGGTGGATTGGTGTTAGAGAAGTATGGAGAGGCCTCCCAAGGCCATGTATCAACATCAGGTGATTTCATCTTGGTGAGCCTGTACCTCCTCGGCCTCCCAAGGCCATGTATCAAGCATCTAGGTGATTTCATCTTGGTGAAGACCCTCTTCTCCTCAAAACGTCCAAGTGTAAGTGAGTGGCACCTCACCACCAAGCCCTAGCCCCTAGTATCATGACGTCATGCTCAAACGTGATACGTTTTGCCCCTCCTGGGCAAATCGTTTGGCAAGCAATCGGTGAGCTAGGTCATCCAAGTCATCATCAAGGTCGTCCAAGTCATTTGCCACTCATCTGGCATGCGGGCCCCTGGCATCCAACCTGTGGGCTTGTAGCCACATGGAAGCCCAAGCTAAGCTTGTTCTCCCAAATTTGTCCACTAGCTAGGTCCTGCAAAGCCAAATGAACACGCCCTCCAAGGATCTCAAGTCATAATATCATGATAAGTGGATCCAGTCAATAAACAAGCCATCTAAGCACGTGCATTGAAGATTACTATATCAAACAATTAACAGCTCAAAGACACTATGCGACTTGTCAAGCTTAAGTATGGGAGGGTTGACGAGGTGTCCTATTGGGTAGATCTTGCCCTAGGTCAAGGAGAGCCTCTAAGAGGTCCCTCTCTAAGCCATGTACAGTGTATGAGGTGGATGGGGTCAAGAATCAATGGGCAAAACGCTCATGACATACTAGGGTTTGTAGTCTCTCATTCATGGGTGCCTTTGTAGAGGATGTGTGGTACCTTTGTCCGCGATGCACTTTTCCAAGTCCATTATTTGCCTTTTATCTTTCTTTCTATATATTTTCTTTAGCACAAGGAGAGGTTGAAGGTCACTGCCTTGGCGTGGCGACCAGATGGTGGCAATGTCACCCACAAATACCTAATGGAAATGAGAAGGTTGGCTCGTAATGAGACCCCCTTTCTCTCAGCCATGCAACTGAGAGTCACTGCCCTGGTTTGGTGACCAGATAATGACAATGTCATACCACTAGATATCCATGGATGTGATAGGTCGTCTCGTGATGAGACCTCCTATCCTTCAATCTACCTTTCAGGCATTTCTTTGTTATATTATGGGTCCCCTTTTATTCAAAGATAACAGTTTCATTGCTTTCTTGGGTGATCCCTGGGTGAAGCATCTAGAAGGTTCATATTATTGATGATTGCAACGTCGTGTGACATTCTCCAGGTCGTTCTCCTCTGAACTGAGTTGAGTCGATCTGTGAGAGGTCCCATGTGATGGGTGTGTCGTTCTCCTCTAGACTGAGTTGAGACAATGTGTGCCCACGTGTTGGGTGTGCGCATGTGATGGGTGTGCGTCAGACTCTGGACTGAATTGTTATGACGTGTGGTCACTTGTCTAGTCCTATGGACTAAGTTGAGATGACTTGAGATGGTCTCCTGCCTTGTACTCCTCTAGACTGAGTTGAGTCGGCTTGAGATGGTCTCCTGCCTTGTACTACTATGGACTTAGTTGAGTCGGCTTGAGATGGTACTCCATATGGTACTCCTGTGGACTCAGTTGAGTGATTTGTTGAGTATGACGTCCATGTGGTTGAGCACAGGTAGACGTGTCCCTAGTGGTTGAGCACTAGTGGACGTGTGAGATCCTTGCTATATTGTCTGATTGTAAGATTTACTTGTAACCCTAATTTGTGATGTAAAGGGTACAAGTAGGCCCCACCATATGTAAGATAATTAATATTGTGTAACGATTAATTATATTATTGAGTTATTGAGGTCGACCCTATTGTGTCAATAGACACCTTTTGATGTGTCAGTTGTTGTATAAATAAAGGTGAATCCCCATTGAGGATTACACGCACACTCACTTGTTAACTCGGAATTTCAACAAGTGCATGTACGGCTGAAGTGCGCACCTTTCTTGTGCGCTAGGTTCTAGGTTTTGGTAAGCGCACTCTTGTGTGCTAGGTCTATGGTGTTGCGAGATCTTCTCTTGAGAATATAGCAATGGATTGTTGGGTTTTTCCCTTG
>SNQJ01S0297773.1:0-10481 GCA_010110895.2 Picea sitchensis
TGAGTTACATCATTCAGACACTTGTTTTTGAAAGGTGTTGATCTGTCTTTGATAGTCTATGTAGACTTGTATGTTTGTGAATTAAATTTCATGACTGACAAAGGCTATTGTGCAGAGTTGAGTGGGAAGCAATCTGTGGCAAGCTGATCCAACTTTTAAAGTTCATTTTTTTACTTTTTGTCAGAGGTCCTTTTGTATGGTTTTCATCGGGGACATCTAAGTTTGACTTTGGTCCAAAACTTCCTAAGGAATTTTGTAAAGAGAATGATTCTTTTGATAAATTGGAATGAAATAAACGATTGTTTTATGTCTCATCTGTTTTGATTATTGACTTGGTGTTTTTACTTTTGTCTCTATATTTATTTCATCATATGTTATATTCAGATAATTACATAAATAATGAATTTTCCTGCAAGCTTTCATTTATAAAAAAACCAACCTAAGAACTTGTAATCAATACTTGTGAATTAGGATACAAATTTTGATGCCTATAAACATAGGGTGATATTCCCGTCTATCTTTCTTTGGCCAAGCAAGATCTGAAAATGCTGGAGTGAGATCATTTCATATCTTTTCCTCAACATTAATCAAGTGCAAACTAATCAATTGAAGGTATTGAAACTTCCTCATATTGATCCATGATCATGGAAGGCTCAAAACATTTAAAGTTCTCAATGTTCACAACTGAGTAAAGCTACATGTAAGGTGGAAGATCCAAATGAAAAGCATTGGTACCACTTTTATCCAAGATAGTGAAGGGTTCATAACGAATGGGATTGAGTTTCTTTCCTTCACCCTTCAATCTATCCTTGTTGATGTGAAGCCATACCCGGTCTCCAACCTGGAACTGATGATCAACCATGTGCTTTTCATGCTGAGCTTTATACTATGCTTGAATTTTCTCCAATTATTCCCTGACTTCCTGGTGTATCTGCTAGATCCTTTGGATGAACTTGCGGGTTTTTCCTCTATCCATTCTTCATTCACATCGACATTTATACCATACATAAAGTCCAAAGGAACCTTTGGTAGGTACCCAAAAAATGTCTCAAAAGGTGAACTCTAAGTGGATGAATGTAAAACTTGGTTGTACGCATGATGTACATAGGGTATCTATTCATTCCATAACTTGGGATGCTTGTTGTTGTAGCCTCAAAGAAAAAGTACCATTTTTCGGTTTACCACCCCTGTCTGTCTGTCGGTTTGTGGATGGAAAGTAGTGCTCCTCTTCAATTTGGTGTACATCATCCTCCACAATCTAGTCCAAAATTCGCCAAGGAATCGAGTATCTCAATCTGAGACAATGGATGTGGGTAATCCAAAGTGAACCCAAACATACTGAAAGAAGAGATTAACAGTCTACTCAGCAATGATCTTCTTTTTACATGGCATCAAAATACACATCTTGATGAACCTATCCACTACAACATACAAATAAGCATGACCCCCTTTGGTGATTGGTAAACCCCCTATAAAATCCATGGAGATACTTTCCCATGGATGGGATGGAACAAGAAGTGGTGAGTATATTAGCCCCATTTTTCTATTAGTGGGATTACAAGTAGAACACATCACACACCCCTTTACATATTTAGTCACAATTTCTTTCATTTGAGGCCAATAACAAAACCTCTCCAAATGAGCCATAATTTTTCCTACCAAAAAATTCCCCGACACAAGAGAAGTTTGAGCTTCTCGTATTACATGGACTTGTTCACTCATAGGAATACATAACTTTCCAATATGGTAGAGTAATTTTCCATACAGACAATAGTTATCTACTTGTGCACCATGGGTTAGCTTCGCATATACTTCTTTAAAATCTTTATCGATGGCATATTTTTCTACATAGCTATCATGAGATAAAGAATTATTCTTCAAAATAATAGAAGCATCAATAGAAGGTATAGAAATAATATCATCTACCTTGTTACTTGTACCCTTCTTATACTTGATTACCAAATGAAATTGTTGTAGAAAACCCATCCATCTGTAGTGTCGAGATTGTTGCAACTTGGTTTGTGCTTGAAGATACTGTAAGGGTTGGTGATCTGTATGTATGATTGTTTATTTCCCTAACAAGTAGTTCTTCCATTTCTTTATGCTCTAGACTAATGAATACAACTCTTTATCATATGTAGGATAGTTAAAAACAACTTGGTTAAACGTTTCAAAGTGGTAACATATAGGCTTATGATATTGCATCAATACTGCACCCATGGCGTATCTGTTGGCATCTATCTCAATCTCAAAAGGATGTTGAACATTCAACAATGCTAATACTAGTGTGGTACTGATATTGTCCTTCAAAATGTTGAAATCTTTTTATTTCTTTCCTTCCCACTGAAAAGTGTTCTTCACATTGGTTAAGGCATGCAAAGGAGCTTTTACAAAGGAGAAGTTGGAAATGAACCTCCTCCAATACTGGACTGCACCCAAGAATATTCGGACTTCGGTTACACTTTTTGGCTCAGGCCAATTTACAATTACATCAATTTTCAATTGTCCTCCTCCTACAATATGACCTAAGTACACAAGTGTAGTCTTGCCAAATTCACATTTAGACAATTTTACCTACAACTTTTCCCTTTGCAAAGTATCTAATACTTGATTTACATACCTCACATCTTCATCCCAAGTCTCACTAAAAATAAGAATGTTGTCTAAATATACAATCACAATGTCATCTAGGAAAGGCCTGAATACAACATTCATCACACGCATGAAATTTTCCGTAGCATTACAAATACCAGACGACATAACTAACCACTCAAACAATCCCTGTTTGGTTTTAAAGGAAGTTTTCCATGCATTATGTTTTGCGACCCTGATCTGATGATATCCACTACGCAAATCCAACTTAGTGAAATAAACACCATTCTTCAATTGATCAAGTAAATCATCTATACGAGGAAGAGACTATCGATTTTTCACTGTGATTTTATTTAAGGCGTGATAATCGACACACATTCACCATGCTCCATCCTTATTTAGCACCATAGCGATTGAAGAACTGCAAGGATATGAATTTGGCTTGATGACCTCTTGATCCAATAAGCCCTGTACCTGATTCTTGATCTTTTTCATATCCACAACTAACATCATGTACATGCCCACATTAGGAACATGGGAATCCTACTAAAGATGTATCTCATGTTGGATTTCCCTCTTAGGAGATAATCCATCTAGTTCCTAAAAAATATCATCATACTTAGAAACAATATTAATTAATTCATTTTTATGAGATGGATCACACCCTTGTAAAGTTTCATATGTCTCGACATATTTCTCTCTGATGACCATGAGTACATATCTCTTATTGGTGTTTATGAGTCTTTTCATTTTCCCTGCACTAGCAAGTGTTTTATTTACCCTCATGCTGTGATCTCTAACAATATATTCCACACCCCCTTTAGTAAGGTGGTATTTGTTCTCATGACTAAATAAGAATTCTTTTATATCATAAATATAAGGACTTCCCAATACTATGCCACATATAGCAAGTGGTACAACATCCAAATCCATTTCATCAATCAACTTTGAAGAAATAACAAATCTGATCCTACATTTTTTGGTGACATTAAGTTTTTCTTTATCACATACCTAACCAAGAGGATAAGGATTCAGATGTGGTTTCATTTCAATACCTGTCTTCTTAACAAGTGCTTCAGATATTAAGTTTACTTGCGAACCTAGATCAAATAATGTATCTATCTTAGTATGTTTAGATACAACTCTTATGTGAAATAATTCATTCCCTCTTTCGTTCATCAACATGAGATTCATTATTGGAAATTGAACTAACATGAAGAGAATATTTACCTTGTACTCTAACTGCTGTGATATTTCATTCATATCCTAAATGGGAACCAAGATCTTGTTGCACTATAGCAATGGTTTGTGTCTTCCCCTTTCCACCGAATTGTTTTGGTTTCTTTTCTGGATGCAGTTTCCAACAATGTTATTCATCATGACCGCTCTTCTTGCAATGAGTGCAACATGGTTTTCCTCCTTATCTCATCACTTTGGTAGTCTTCTTGTCCTTCCTTTTAAAATTTTAAATTTTTTTATGTGGGATATTGGAAGGTTTCTTCGTGGGATCT
Source organism: Picea sitchensis (assembly GCA_010110895.2). NCBI lineage: Eukaryota > Viridiplantae > Streptophyta > Pinopsida > Pinales > Pinaceae > Picea > Picea sitchensis. The sequence goes on from SNQJ01S0297773.1 coordinate 4,104, forward strand.
TCTTGAACATGTTTCCCCCTGTTCTCAAGGTGAGTGGCTTGCACACAAACTTCGTTAAGACTAGTGGGGTTAAACAAGAACAAAGTATGATGAATATAACTGTGAAGTGCGCCAATATAATTCATTAAAGTTTCATAAGAATCCAAATGAATGTTCAATGCAAGATCTTTCTTCCTAAATTCTTCTATGAAACTTTGTACAATTTGACCTTTACTTTGTCTTAAAGTTTTCCATTCCATCATTGCTTTATGTAAATATCCTAATGAATAAAATTACTTCCTTATCACTGATTTAAATTATGACCATGAGGAATGAATATTACCACACTTACTTCTATACTGAAGCTTTCTCTCCCACCATATGAGAGAGGTTCCTTCCAAATGAAGAGAAGCCAGTTGCACTTTAACATCCTCTTCATCAATATGCTTGACATGACAATACACTTCAACTTGTCGTATCCAATTATCTAGCTTTTCAACATTAGCATCTCCATTAAATATAGGTAAAGAAAATTTTACATCAATATTTAATAATGGTTTCTTAAAAGAGGGTTTATGGATAGACTGATGAGAATGATGAGAATGCTCAGAGGAAGAAGAGCTAGAACTTGAAGATGAATATGGAGGCTCAGGAGTATCTCCTTTAGCCCCTTGGTTTATCGAAGCATCATCATCTGCATGTGCTTCCTTTTTATTCCCTTTATTCTTCATTCTCTTCTCATACTCTCCATATATTCGTTCGACCATTTCTGACATGTGATAAAAGACCATGTGAAATGTTTTCTCATGTTCATCATGCTTGTCCTCTTCTGCCATTTTCTTCCTTCGGGATGCACGACCACCTTCAGGATTGAAAGTCTTAAGAGTTCCTTCACCCTATGTATGCTTGACCCTAATAAGAATTCACACTCAATAATTCAATTCAAAGATGACTTCTTTTATATCAACATGATCTAGGATATTTTCATCGTGACTTATAAAGAATTGCATTAAATGAGCATAAATTAAAGTGCATCATTAAAGAAGGAAAAAATCAAAATGAAGAGACATAAGCATCAAATATGAACACAAAAAATTGATAACGGAGTTCATCCTTGGTGGAATACATCTCTGGGTCCTTCACTCAAATGGGTAGGCTCTTTCATTAACTCAGCAAAAGAATTTGGAAAAATACATAAGTGTACCTCATTCTGAAATCAAGCTGCAGAAATAATGCTTAGATCGGAAAAATGACAACACCACTGAATTTGTGGCATCAAATTACCCAAAAATGTTTGTCTCTACGCCTCAATATGACTCTGACACTCTTATTCCTAAGCTGAATTTCATCTCGGTTTGTGTGCCCTCTCCAACCTACAATGGTGACTGTATTTTGCATTGAAAAGCATGCCCGGATGGTCGTACGTTCCGCACACCTCCTCCTTCTCTGTGGTTGGGCGAATGCACCTTTTAATAATTTAACTGAGCATTGGTTAATATTTAGTACCCATGACCTATTGGTTAGGGGAAGATATAATAAGGTGTTGGCTATGGTGGAGGTCTTGGGGTCAAGCCCCACAGACTCCCAACCTTTTGGGCTTTGTATTGTTGTAATATGTGTGTGTGTGTGTGTGTGTTGTTTCATTCCACTATTCTTGTGGTGTCTCTAGAACCTTCTCCAATTATATACAACTATGTCTATAGTTGGCATGGTCTGCCATATCTAGTGGACTCGCCAACCATTTGTTTTCAAATGTTTCTCACGGGTTGTCCTTGTGCATTTCCCTCCTGTCACGTGGCAGCCCATGATTGGGCCACATGGAGGACTCTCATTTGACCATGCTACCCCCTGCCAAGTCAGCACACCATTTCAACATGCCATGTCATCCATACAGACTGTATGGACTACCACATGGCATGATCTGATTGGTCCACGGATCAGTCCAAAAACACCAAAACCGAGTGACACCTGGCAACCTCTAGTGTTGCCACGTCATCATGCCACATGTCACTTCTCTTCTCCTTCCACCTGTATTGTACGGATGAATAAATTTTCCATACAGATGCTAACATCACTAGAACGGATGTTGACTCATCCCCTACTGACTGGGCTAGGTTGACCAAACTTTGACCTCAAATATCTTTCAATCCATAACTCGGTTTGACGATCTGTTTGCATTGCTAGAAATATTGCAACAAAATATTCGTGATCATGCTATTTTCACTGAGTTTTGGGAAATTTGATTTTTTTCCCTTTCTCTATCTACTGGAGCCATTCTAAACATCTTGAGTTTCCTCTGTAAGTTCTGAGTTGTTCTTAGCCTTCTCTAGATCATTTTTGGATCACTAAAGGATACAAAGTGACTTTGGATGGATAAATACTTGTTCCAATGTGATAATTTCACATTGAACTATTTTCCACCCATGATGCCTTCAAAGTGGTAGAATGAACTTTTAGCGAGTATAGTATCAGAAAAGGTGAGTAACGACAAGGTAACAACAAACAATGGAAGGAGAGTTTTTGTAATGGAAATAAATTTTCCAATTACAGAAAGGTAAAAAATGTGGTTACTGATAAAATGATGTCAGGAATGGGAAAATTTGGAAAAATCATGGCTTGGTGGGTATAATTATGAGGATATGTGTGGTGATGGTAGAAAAATTGGTAGTAGAGTGAAGGAGGAATAGGTGGTGGAAATGAATCACACCTAACACTGATGATTGGATTTCCTCCCCCCAAGTCAAATGACAAGATGACCATGACATGATGAAAAGGAAGTTGGATATGGGATAGGTACTATTCATACATAGAAATGGAATTCGATGAAAATTTAAAACATGTAGGAGAGTTCATACCTTGGCACTTACTTGCAACTCATGACATGATGGTATAATTTAAGTGACAAGATGGTTGAAAACATCCATAACATTAGTAACAAGTTTGAAATGGCATGGATCCTGTGGATCAACCACAAGCATCAAACCAAATGAAATTACAATGATTTGTAGTAAATAGAAAATACAAACATGATATGAGGATCCACAACAAATGTTTGAATGGTGCATGAGGATCCATTGAAACCAATGAAGAAAACATGGTTGAGAAATTCATAGAAATCATTAGAAAAGATCCGTAGCAATAAAAAAAGTGGAACATTATTTGTAGCAATGGTGGAACATAACAAAATCTAGCAATATGAAACAAATATGTAGTTTGTAGCAAGTGAATGGATTTGTATCATTAAAAATTAGAAATCAATATTTTTTCTTTTTATTTTTCTTTTAATATATATATATATATATATATATATATATATATATATATATATATATATATATATATATATATATATATATATATATATTCAACAAGCATTTTTTAAACAAACATTAGGAGGCTGCTCGAGAAGGGGTTTTTCACAGTTGGAGTTCTCTCTCTCTCTCTCTCTCTCTCTCTCTCTCTCTCTCTCATCTCTCTCTCTCTTTAAAGTTAAAATGAGAAAATCAAGTTGTGGAAGGTATAGGTGGCAAAACCACTATATTAACAATATACCAATATGAACAAATATCAATATATTTGATGAAAGCATCCTTGGAAAATGGCTTCTAATATAGCCTCAGTTGATGACCATTATCCATGATGGGTATCCGGTATTCATCAATGGTACATAGATTTAAAAAACAGTTGTAATAAAAAATATCAATCTCATATGGCCCCAAACAATGAGCACAAAGAATTCCTTTGAAATATTTGAACCTATAATCATATAAGAGGGCCCAATACCCATCCTAGAACTTCTTATTATTGATGAATTTATCATGCCATGCTACTCCCTACTTCTGAACAACAAAGATTTGATGTAAGACAACTTAAAGAATTTCATCAAATTCATTGATCTAGTTTAGATAATGTTTCTAAGATGATAACATGTCCAATTCTACGTGCAGCACAATCCTGAGTGTCTTTACTTCAAAATCAATGGGAAGTACTACATGATTAGTATGCATAATCTCACAAGGAGTAGAGTACATGGCGTTTTTCCAAGTGGTCCAGTAAGCCCATATTAGAGCTTTTGGAAGCCTAATGGCCCAATACTTGATATGAATTTGCACAATATTGGTCAATATGGACTCCATAACCCTATTGGTGACTTCTAGTTATCCATTGTCTTGTGGATGGTATTGTGTAGATGTCATGTTTCGAATGTGGTACTGTTTTGTGATGGCCTAAATGAGTTTGCTTGGGAAGCTAGGTTCCTGATTTATGCTTGATTTCTCGTGGTAAAACAAATAAAAAATATATATATGCGTCATATAAAAGTATTCTATTTGTTATTTTGTAGCACTTAAAAGTGCTTTAACTTCAACCCATTTGGTGGTATAGTCAATGAAAAACAAGATATGAGATTTTTTCTTGGATGGAGGGTTGATGGGACCCGAAGAAAATCCACTGACCCATTTCTCGAAAGGATCCATTGTGGGTTGAGTCTATAATGGAATCTCATAAGGTTGAATAGGTTATCACATTCTTTGGAAACCATCATAGCTTCTCATGTACTTCTTGGAATCCTAAAAAATTCTAGGAAAGTAATATCCTAAATGCAACACCTTATGCACAATCATTTTATCAACAAAGTTCCCTCCACAAGGTTCATCATGCCAAGATTTTAGGATGTCATAAATATTCATCCTCTTGAACATACCATTGGATTATGAGATCTATCCCTATGCGAATGAGGTAACCTTGAACCTAGGAGTACATTTCACTCTATTTGATAATATTTTATCTTTCCTTTGATGAGATAATATTAGGAGATTTCCCTATATCAAATAGTTAGCAATAATATCTACAAACCCTGAGTGTTAGTAAGAATGTGAAAATATATGTTCATGAGAGAAAGAATATTTGAAAACAATGTCATCCCCTTCATTGGTGAGTTTGGAAAGGAACTATGTAAGAACATTCTCCATTCAGGATTATCAATGATGGTGATGTCAAACTCATGCAATAACAATAACCACCTAGTTATTCTACCATTAATAATTGGTTTGTTAATTAAATAATGAATGGAAGAATGATAAATAATAATACAAAATACAACATATCAATAAGATAGTGAAATTTATATAAATAATATACAACTACTACAAAGGAAATTCAGCACTAGGTCACTATGTAATTCAACTCTACAAGTGAAATATTTTAACTATTAAAGTAAATTTCATAGGGATTTTGTTCTTCTTTTATCCCAAGGTTTATCCCAAGGTTTATCCCAAGGATTTCCCTAATAGATGTGTTAGCACTTGTAATGTCCCCCCACCTCTTGGAGAGGTAATGAGGAGACTCAACGACCTGGGCACCCCCACTAGGACATAGTCTCACTGCTTGAAGGAGGGAAAAAAGTCAAAGATTAAAGTTATATTTTAAGTTGACTTAAGAAAGGAAAAGGAAAGAGTAAAGATAGCTCAAAAGAAATAATGAAGATTAACCACGGGAGTTAACCTAACTCAACAAAGAATTAGAAGGAAAAGTATAAGTAAGAGGTGCACCTATTACTCATTAAGTTTTGATTAGCATTTTCTATTGCTCATGAGCATTCAGTTTGGGGAGTTTTCTGTACAAACCCTTGTGAGCAACTTCCGATTGGTGAAATAATATCCACTCACCTTGTTCCTGACTTAGTATCGAGGATGAAGACTCCTCCACACCAGAATTCTAGTCTCGAGGGCCGGTTTATCGAGGAGGATTCATTACAATATCTTGAGGGCTTAGGGCCATTTCCGACCGTTGGGTTTTGTTTAGGGTGCACCTATTACTCATTCTGGTTTTGGATTAGCATTTTCTATTGCTCATGAGCATTCAGTTTGGGGGTTTTTCTGTACAAACCCTTGTGAGCAACTCAGTGGTGAAATATCCACTCACCTTGTTCCACAGCTTGGTATCGGGGATGAAAGACTCCTCCACACAATTCTAGTCTCAGGGCCAGTTTATCGAGGGAGGTTCGATACAACTTATCTTGAGGGCTTAGGGCCATTTCGACAGTTGGGTTTTGTTTGCAGGGGCAGGACCATCAGTTTGAGGGATTTTCTGGAGGGTTATTATCATTCTATATTTTTCTGCAGATTGGGACGTCGTGGACCCATAGGGGACGTCCTGTGATTCAGTAAAACTCAGATCTAGGGAGATCTGCTTGAGATATGAGGCTGAAACTTCTCCCACGAGATTCTCATAGCCCGATATATATTATTGGAGAGTTTCAGAGAATTTGGAGGCCTCTTTCATCAGGGCTGAACCAGCTAGGGTTTCAGTCATCCAGTGGGTCACACCATTCAGTGAAGAATTCAGATCTACGGGGTTTGAGAGTGGATTTGGGAATTTGGACATCTGGGTTTTCCTTAC
>SNQJ01S0297774.1:0-10364 GCA_010110895.2 Picea sitchensis
GTGCGAGTAAGATTTCCTATCTGACAGGGTTTACAAACAGAGTCATATGGCTTTGATATCTTCGGAAGATCTTTTACTGCCCCATTGTTTCTGAGTCTGATTATGTGATCAAAATTTAGGTGACAAATTCTCCTATGCTACAACCAACTTTCATCATATTTGCTTAAGTGGCATTCTTATTTTTCTTCTTTTAACACATAGACACTATTTTCTATTCTTATCCCTTTTGCAATCAGTTGTCCTGAAGTCAAAGCCTTTATTTTACAGTCTTTAGAAGTAAAAAAAAAATCACATCCTTTGTCACAAACTTGACTGACACTTAGTAGATTATGTTTCAGACCATCTACAAACAACACATCTTGAGCTTCTCCTTTGCCATTACTCAGGCTTACCATTCCTTTACCTTTTATTTTTCCTGGTGCATCATTTCCAAAAGTTATATTCTCTGATTTGTTTTCACTTAAAGTTAGAAACTTACTTTTGTATCCAGTCATATGTTTGGAACATCCACTGTCAATATACCAGGGATTCTTTTGTTTTTGGGTTGATAATACTAGTCCACACTTGTCATCTGCTTTATTCTTCCAAACCTTGACATTTTCAGTAGTGGGGTTCGAGTCTGGATTGTATTTCCTTAAGTGACAGTCTGTAGATTTATGTCCATAATTATGACAGTTGTAACATTATGGTTCACTGAATAATAGATCATAACGATTGTTATGCTCATAACTGTTTTTGTGTTTCACCTGTGTCCGTCTCCCATTCATCACATGATTTATAGTTTGTGATTGTTTGTTGCTTGGCTGTCTCAATATTTGTTATGGAAGATAGTTATTCATTGAATATCTTGATTGTTCATATCTAAATCTTAAAGAACAGTTTATAGCTTTGTGACCAAAATTAGAGTAGAAAAAACAATAAACATAGAAAAAATCTTTGTACCTTGAAAAAATCTGTCTTCTTTGAGGAGGTCGATTTCTTTCATGCCGATAATATTTCTGGTCTAATTTGTTTCATGTCGGTTTTGGTGCTTTTTCTTTCATTCCTTCTTGGTGGCTGATTTTCCTTCTTTGTTTCTGCAGAGTGATTGTTGTCAATGTTTGAGGATTTGACAAACTTGATAGATTTTATATTACTTGGATGATCACTATTTGATCCTTCTTCATATCCCAATCCAGCTTTCAATTTTGAATTTCTTTGCTGATTTACAATGGAGGTTAATCCTTCTGAGGCTTTAATACTTGGCAGATTTTGGTGATACAATCCTTTAAACTTCTCCATTTCTTTTCTGATTTTTACTATCTCCTCTTCTAAGGCTTCACACATGACTTTGTTCTCTGACAATTGTTTTTTCAGTATGTCTTCTATTTTATTTGCCTCTTCTAGTTCCACTTTCAGCAGAGCAAAGTCTTCATCAAGTGTTTTACTTTCTTTTTCGAACTGTATCAACAATTGTTTTTTATTTCTGTTCTTAATTCTGAGTCTGTCAATTTCTTCCAATGCACTGATCAGTTCTCCTTCCATATCAACCACAACTTATTCATCATTATCATCACTTCCTATTATTTTATTATCATAATCCTCTTTGGCCATAAGCATGAATTCATTTGCCTTATCTTCACAGGAAGAGTCACTATCGATGTCTTCTGAGGAATTGTCATTATTTGCAACCAAACTTTTCTTCTTATTATATTTATTGTATTTGTACTTCTTTTCATCATCAGAGTTCTGGTCCTTTTTATGATGGGGACACTTAGATGCAAAATGACCTATATTACCATAGTTAAAGAATTTGAAGGGCAACTTCCCTTGATATTTTCCTGATCCTTTCTTTAACCTTCTCACAAATTTTGCCTCAATATCATCTAATTCTGAATCAGTATTCTTGTCTTCTTTAAAAGATGCTTCTCTAGTACTAGATTTATCTTTGCTAATTCTCATTTCATATGCAGTTAAAGTTCCTAGAAGTTGATCAATGGACAGGGTTTTGATATCATTTAATTCTTCTATTGCAGAGACTTTTGGATTAAATTTATCAGGCAGAGATCTTAAAATCTTCTGAACTAAGAGTGAGTCGTCAAACTTCTCACCAAGACCCTTCATGGCATTTACAAGTTCTTCAACTCTTAAAAAATACTTGCTAATTGTTTAATCTTCATTCATCTTTAGTTGTTCAAATTTCAATCTGTATGTTTGAAGTTTGGCATCTTTTACTTTCTCATTTCCTTCATAATTGCTAATAAGTTTATCCCACATTGCTTTGGCAGTTTCAAGATGCATCACCTTGACAAACTAAGCTTCATCAAGTCCATTCAATATAACATTCATTCCCTTAGCATTAAAACTAAACTCTAACTTATCGTCCTTGGAGGCTAGCACAATAGGCTTTGTATATCCAGTCTCTACTACATCCCAAACATCAGCACCCAAGGCCATTAAGTATGTTCTCATTCTAATCTTCCAGAAGGTAAAATTTGTTCCATCAAACAAACGGGGCTTAGAGGCTGAAGTCCCTTCATGACTTGTCATGTTTAAGCTTATAGATCTACCTTTGAATAAAAGGAACCTGATCTGATACCAATTGTTGAAATTAATAAGACAACTGAGAGGGGGGGGGTGAATTAGTTGTTATTGTGCTTAAACAATTTTAACAATTAATACATTCTTAATCTTTCTTCAAGTGATCATCAACATTATACAACATATGGAAAATAAAATTAATGAGAATCAGTCACATATAATGTATACACAGAGATAGATTTTCATGAGGAAACCCATAAAGGGAGAAAACCTCTTCTTCTTCAAAATGATAGGCAGTCTTTTAAGTTCTGTACATCATCTATAATTAAGCACCAACTCAATGTGAAGATGCTACCTCTGTTTTACAAGATGCAACTTGTTTGAGAGCACCGACTCTCTTGTTTCTCTAGAACCCACTAGAAGGAAGCACCAACTCCCCTAATGTTCCAACACCAAATTGGATGGAAGCACCAACTTCCAGTTACACAGGCTCCAACCTGTATAATAGAGAACACTTGTTCTCCCTTGCACCACCCTGCCACCCTGGTTTCTCTGGTTGTAACCAGATGGAATATACAACTCCCTGTGTTCAAGCTCCCACATGAACCTCTAAGGACAACAATCCTCCCTAGCACCTCCTAACCACTCTGGAATATAAATGATTAATTAAACAAGCAACTACACAGATAAATAAATTCTTACCACTTCTTCTCTGTTCTGTAAATCTGGTCTTCTTCTAACTATTCTGCAATTCTTCTCTTCCTTTGTCTGTTCTGCAAGTCTGCTCTGCTTCAACTTGTTCTCTCATTCTTCTCTGGTTCAAATTGTTCTGTCATTCTGTTCTGCTTCAAGTCTTTTCCTCATCTGTTACTCTTCTCTGAGTTTTATCTCACACTGCGCATATTTTCAGTCTCACATTGCGCATATTTTTTTTTTTTTATCTCACACTGCACATCCTGTGATTTCCCCTTTCTTACTGTTTAATTCATTTTTCATCCAGAATGACCAACCATGCACAGTCTGTCTCATTTTCTTTTATGCACCACACCCACAACTGTTACTCTTCGCATCTTCTTAGGCAAAAGAAAAAACGTCCGAGCAACTGAAACGCCAACCGATCAGGAATCATGAATCAGTTTCGCTAACAAATTCGTAACTGATAAATTAACTGTGAGAGAGAACAATAGCCCTCTGATCATATTCAAGTTTATCTACACCATTGGATGAACTTTATTAATCTTGCCTTTAAATCAGGTTTCGTCATTTCGGCATTCCTGTGGCCAAGTGTCTCGACACTTCATGTTGCGATCTTCGAAGCTCCGATACAGAGATTTTCTGCACTAGCTCCTTCCTCTATATGACCATGGCCATGACCAAGTGCTTATGCAAAAAGTGCTTTTCGCGAATTCGCATTTCATAAGTCTGGAGATGAGGCATCTTGACTCTCCAAGTTGCGATCCCCGAAACCCCAAGATGGAGCTAAGATCAACGGTCCATGATCTCTATGAATCTACGGTCCAGATCTCATCGTGAATTCGCATCTCACGATTCCTTCAATGGAGGTCCTTGTCACTCCAAGTTGCGATAGGCAAAACTCCAAAATTAAGCTTAGATCAACGGTCCATGATTTCGATGAATTTATGGTCCAGATCTCATTATGAATTCATATCTCACAATTCCTTCAATGGAGGTCCTTGTCACTCCAAGTTGTGATAGGCGAAACTCTGAAATGAAGCTTAAATCAACGGTCCAAGATCTTGATGAATCTACGGTTGCGATTAAATCACGATTTCGCATATCGCAATTTCAATGGTCATATTTCTTGCCTCTCCAAGTCGCGAGTCACGAAACTCCGAAAGGGAGTTGACGGTCCAGATCACACCTTGATCTGACGGCTACGATTAAATCATGATTTCGCATATCGCGATTTCAATGGTCATATTTCTTGCCTCTTCAAGTCACGAGTCACGAAACTCCAAAATGGAGTCGACATTCCAGATCACACCTTGATCTGACGGCTGCGATTAAATTGTGATTTTTCATATCGTGATTTTAGTGGTTATATTTCTTGCCTCTCCAAGTCGCGAGTTGCGAAACTCTGAAATGGAGTCTTGGATCAAAAGTCCCAATCAACACTTGATCTGACAGTCATTGGGAATTGTAAATGGGATCCAACGATCATAAATGTTGCTTCTCCTCCTGAGAAGTCTCGATCAACACTTGATCTGACGGTCATCAGGAATTGTAAATGGGATCCAATGATCAGAAATGCTACTTCTCCTCCCGAGCTTACTTTGTTCCACTTACTCTGATATTGCCATCGATGATCTGCCAACAATCCTCTGCACTATCTCTTCTGGGATTATTTGAATCTTCTCTGCAACGTCTTCTCATAATTCCCATCTATTACAAACTTTCTGTACTCACACCATCTTCATTGTTGTACTTGCCATCAATGACAAGCATTCGTTGTCTGTTAAATATTTTCCAATAGAAAGAACATTGTATTAGTCCATTGGATTGGTGGAATTAGAAATTAGAATTATATTTTTGTTCCTCCAACTGTGTTTTCACATTATTAAGCAATACTCTGTTCTTTATGCAGCTGAGCAGAACTCTGTTTCCACAGCTAAAACAATGAACACATTTTATTTTTTCATATTAGTCATTTAGTGATAGATTGGAAGATAAATCCTGCATATATTTTTCATTTCACTTCATTAGTCTATGATCCCCAAGTTTATAATTTGATGTAGCATATTTCACCTATTGAACTGAATGAAATTTCTAGCATTGTCGTTGGGGAAGTGCAAAAAGGAATTAGTTTTCCTGTGAAGATGATAGAGATGAGAAGATGAGAGATAATAACTTGTGCATTATCTATAAGTAGTGTTGTAGTGATCCTCTCTTCAACCATTCAAATCAGTTTAAGTAGAATTCCTGAAACACTATCTCATGTCAAATGATAAACTCGTGACAGTAGGGTCTTAGTAGCATGAGGTATTCAAGAATAATGTGCTTTCATTTTATTTGATTTCATTAATTTTTGGGTGTTGTAACAATCCCCCGTGCACTAATATATGTGTAAGACATGGAATATAAACAAACAAGAAGAATTCAAGCATGTTCAAGGATTTTTTGAGAAGAGGAGGAAATGATACTCCAATAAATCTCTCAAATCCTATCATTGGTTGGAAACATATTTTCATCTCAAAAGGAGAAAATCTTTACATCTGATCTGGATTATTTTTGGCACGAAATGAGCGTGGAGATATACCACTGAAATATACATATATATTGAAAGATATCTAATAACATAATAGATATATATTGGATATATAACAAGAGACACATATATACAATTTCTATTAATGTGTGAAATGTACAAAACTCTAGAAATACAGAGTGAAAGACTCGCTAGAATGGTGGAATTTTATCTTTCAGAAGAGATGTGAAGGCTACTCGCATTCACAAGAATATGATTTTACAATGAGGCCCAAAAGGAATTTTTATCATAAATAAAATCCAAAACCCTAACCCCTGAAGATGAAAATCCAACTGTTTTGTGGACCCCGTTTTGGGTAGTTTGGTGTATGAACTTCCTGGGGGCGTAACTTTGGCATACGATCTTTGTTTGGGGAACACAATAGTTCATTGGAAAGGTAATGTCGAGGAGACTAATTTTGGGGGATAAATAAAATCATTTGTTCATAATTGAGGTGTTCTGTCCCCAAAAACCTTCATTTAGGCCCTCAAAATAGCCCCTAAAGTTTAGGAATCGAAAAACTACTAAAACTAGTAAGTTGCCATAAAATTGTTTTGAGCTAGTTGGAGTAGGTGGGTGCCCAACGATATGCACCTAGATCAATCCTCCCTCCTTAGGAATAAATGGTATCTATTTCATTGAATTCCTGTGGGAGAGGGAAAAGAATTTTTTGAATCTGCATCTTGATGAGTTGCTAGCCTTGTTGGAGAAGTTGCACTGCTTAGCTTGTTGAAGGATGTCATGAACCTATGGTTGGAAGGGTTGGAAATTTTGAAATAGTCTGGCTACATCATATGAGTGTGTGCAGAAGGAATCCTTGTGCTTTTCTTCAATCTTATCGACCTTCTTCTGGTGGATAGAAGGTGGTTTTACTAAAGCTGTAGTGGTTGCGGTGTTCTTTTGTTCACCTTTTGAATAGACTATGAAGAAGATGATTTTTTTAGTATGAGATACTACCTTGCAGGTCTGTTTAGGTGGGACATTAGTTGGAACTACCTCTGGTATCCTATAGAGATGACCCCCCAGAGTAACAATGAAACTACGGGGTCGAGACTCATAAATAGCATGGCGCTTCCACATATATGGTTAGCACAAAAGAAAATCATAGACATCCAGTGGGGAAACATCACATAATACCTCATCCTTGAAGGGATGGATGTCATATGACAATTGACAATGTTGGCTGACAGGGAGATCGTGTCCCTAACGAAGCCACCCGATGTTGTATGGTTGTTTTAGTATACCTAGGGAGGTACCCAATGAGAATGTGTTTATGTATTATTAGTGGAAGTCATTTAATATATGAGAATGTGGGCATTCAATGTAAGGTGGACTAGGTCCACTATATTAATAAAGACCCACTATGGTAGTTAAATGTCATAAATGTGAGAAGGGTCTCTAGAAGGTTCCTAGGAGATGGAGAGATATATATAAATAAGTGTAAGAAATGTAATGAAGTAGAGTGAATAATATTGTCATTGTAACAAGCAAGTGTTTCTTGAGGAGTTCATTCCTTCCTTAAGGAATAATATATGGCGTTACCCTACCTCAAGGGTTTTCTCTATATTCTTGTGTTCATGTTATGGTGAATGGTTTATGGTTTATGGTTTATTCTTGGTCTTATTGAAGTATATTTTTAGATCTGATATAGGTATTTAACAATTGGTATCAAAGCACTTTCCTTGGCCAAAGAAGGGAAATTGTTTTTTCTCTTTTTGCAGAATTTTTCTGTGGTAATTTATTTTTAAACCCTAGTTTTGGTTGAATATTTTTTCCAAGCAACATGTATTTTACAGGAAAATGTGATGGCCCTAGTATTGAAACATTCATTAAATAAATAAAGTCAGCATGGGATGAGAATTGGCCCCATTGGGTAGATCTCAAATTGCAAGGTGATGCTGCCATTTGGTGGAAATCGCTTGATTATAAGGAGATGATGACACTCTCCAATGGAGAATTTGAAAAAATATTGTTAGACAAGTGGTCTCATGGAAACAATAAGGATATAAAGAGAACCAAGGGTTTATTTTCACATGACAAATCTATATTACAGGTTCATGGTTGTATTCATAAAGAAAATGTCATTGTTTCTATTAACCCTAGTTGCATGCATAATTTTATCAATAATCAATTGGTTAATAGATTGCAATTTCCAGTAAAGAATATTCAAAGCACATAGGTTGAGGGTGAAAATGTTAAAATTTTAAAATATTTGAAGCTCAGTATGGATAAATATGAGTTGCATTCAGATTTTTATGCTATGGATATGGATGAAGTGGATATTGATTTGGGATATCCTTGGATAGAATCAATGGGTACCATTAATATTAATATGCAAAAGAAGCTTTTAAATTTGTGGTACAAGAAAAAGAAAATCACATTGCTGGATTTGTCTCTTAATAAGAAAGATGGGCCCACGGAGTCCAACAAAGTAGTTATTGTAGAGTATGAAGTTGAATTAGAGGTAGAGTCTACAGAAGGAGATGAAGAAAAACCACAGGAAGGACACAGTCAGGAAGCTAAGGAGGTCATTGACTCAAAGGCACATAGTGTTGCAGATTTGAAGAAAAAAGAACATATTCCTACAGTTGTTGTATATCGCCATCCACATCATATAGAGAAACAACAATCATTAAGGAAAGGTTGTCAACACACTTATGAACCAACACCGAACCAAAAAGGAAACCAATCCAGATGTACATGGATGCCTACCAACACTACAGGAAGAAATCAGGCTAGAGAACCAATCCCATGGAAACATTGACATGATGCAGAGAAAAATCAGGGTGGCAAGGCAAGAGTTGGACAACATGTTCATATTCCATTAGGATGGATGGATGGTTGTACTTGGTACCAGTTGACTACATTGCTTAGCTGTTCATATTGTATGGTTCATTCTCATGTTTTGAGGATGAAACATGTGAAGGGGGATGGAATGTAGTATACCTAGGGAGGCAATATGGGGTACCTAGGGAGGTACCCGATGAGAATGTGGTTATGTATTATTAGTGGAAGTCATTTAATATATGATAATGTGGGCATTCAATGTAAGTTGGACTAGGTCCACTATATTAATAAAGACCCACTATGGTAGTTAAATGTCATAAATGTGAACAGGGTCTCTAGAAGGTTCCTAAGAGATGGAGAGAGATATATAAAGAAGTGTAAGAAATGTAATGAAGCAGAGTGAAGAATATTTTCATTGTAATAAGCAAGTGTTTCTTGAGGAGTGCATTCCTTACTTAAGGAATAATATATGGTGTTACCCTACCTCATGGGTTTTCTCTATAATCTTGTGTTCAGGTTATGGTGAATGGTTTATGGTTTATTCTTGGTCTTATTGAAATATATTTTCAAATATAGTATAGGTACTTTTAGGGTCGGACGAGCCAAAGGAAGAAGCCTCACAACAAGAAATCTATGTGTCAATGAATGATGATCAAGTAAGCACTAAACCTACCCCTAGGGCCTCAATTTCAATTGGTACTCAAACCCCTGATGAGAAACAAACAAAATCCGGGCCTTCAAAACACGGGGAGGAATTTCAAGAACCCATTCTTGAACAAATATATATCATCGAGAGTTTGGTAAATACACTCACCTGGGTAGATCATCAAATCCCCGAACCCGTGGAAAAAGTAGCCGAAATACATGCCATAGCTTATGATTGGAAAAGGAAGGATATTGTCTAGAGAACCACCAAAAAGAGGAGGATCACTTTAGATCGCTCCATCCTCATCACTACAGAGGAACATCTAATCAACACAGAGCATGCTAAGACATATGAACTCATCGGCATAGGGATGGAAATCACATATGCCACCCTGGACAGAGCTAAAAGAGATGAAGAGGATTTGCTCGTTGCCCTGAAGGAACTAGAACATTTGTGCCACTTGGAAAAATATTATCAGGACACCACACAGGCTGCGATGTACCTAAGGAGCGAATTCAAGGAGGCCTACAACATTTTTACATATGAACAACACCTTCTCACTGAAATGATAGTCGAGCTGCAAGAAGACACCCTCATGGGTCTAGCCACATGCAAAGATATGGAGAGGTGGTACGAGAAGGCACAACAGGCAGTGGAAAGAATAAACTATATTAGTGTAGTGCAACACAGTTGAGATGCCAAAGAACACGACATACGGGTGTTAAGGGAAAGAAACATCGACTGCATCAAGAAATCGACCAAGTATTGGGAAAAAATGGCTTGGGAGCCTCATTAATAGATTCAAGAAAAATGGGCCAAGTGAGAGAAGAGCTGGGTCAAAATCAATTAGGAAATGAAGGATATCGGCCTCCCTGAGTTTGGCACACCTGACGACTTTGTTGACTTGCGCAGCATAGTCAAGACTCACGCCGAACAAGACTCATCATGGACCGAGTGTTCGACAACACAGGTATTCCAACAGAGGACGAACACCTTCAGTAATCACTCACATAACCAGATCAAAGATCAACACACCAGTGTTTTCACATGGTAAAACCCCTATGGGGAAACATCCACGGCCCCAGCCAACGCGGCCACTTGGAGCAGTTTATTAATGCAAAGAAAAAGATTACAGAGAGATTTTAC
>SNQJ01S0297777.1:0-10481 GCA_010110895.2 Picea sitchensis
CTGTTCTCCTCTTTCCTCCACGCTGACTCGCGTCATGATGTTGTAGATGCTCCTGCATCAATGAGTAATGTTAAAAGGTCCTTTGGAGCCTTATTTCAATCATTATACTCAAACAAATGCACGCAGAAGAAAAATCTCTTCTCAGAGATAGCTACCACCATTCGAGTAAGTTGTTTTCAATTATGCATTTTTACAGTTTCAACATATTTCATTTATTCAATAGAATTTATTGTTCACTGGATATTTGTTGTTATATGTATCTCTGTGCTATTGTATTCAGTCTGTTATGCATTTTGTTTCGCTCATAAATCCAGATCAGGGGTATCAGAGCGTTCTACTCTTCATTTATTTTTCTTTATGCATGTCCCCAACAAGATCTAGGTACAAGAAGTTGGAACTCGAACCAGTCGAGCCTTTGCAATATCGGTCGGGCCGAGCCCGACAACAACCCATGGGGGACGAAAAGAAATATGATGGAGCAGAAGATCCTTTTAAAATGTTTCTCTAGGAATCCCTTGCATGACAAAGGAACAAAATTATGGATAACTTTGCATAGATCCATCGATGATTGCCGACAAGAGATGCATCTTCATCAAGCAGACATGCAACCCCCTTAAAGGTATGGGTAAATTTTGATATTTCATTATTTGAAGGACTGATAGATGTAGATGTTGTAGATAAATGGTTGAATATTCTTGAAGGGTATTTTTTGTTCCACAATTTTAATGATAGGGAAAATATTACTTTTGCACTCCTCAAGGCCATCCATCATGTTGGAGTTACTTCACACACACCTAGGATATATTTTTCCTAAGATTTTTCCCATGTTTATTATTCATTATTCAGTCTCCTATATTTTAGGAAGAATATTCCTCTAGGGAGAATATTCTCTTTAGTTTTCACTTCAGTTTCATCAGTTGAATGGAGTCTAGATGCTACATTAGGATTATCACCATGAAACATTGGGATCATCACCAACTAATGTGAATTTTCCTTGGGATCATCACCAGACTAGCACATTACCCATGATTCCCTGATCTCCTACTCACTTCACTCTATTTCAGTCAGTTAACTGAAGACTGATAGACTAGTTAACTCGGCTAGGTGGCAGTTCACTCCCGTAACTTCCTGAGAGACTAGACTACGTGGCAGTTTACTCCTATAACTATTGGTGTGTGTCCAGATCACTATAGAGCACCACATGGTGCATTGGTGTCTCCTCCAGTGCACATTGGTTGAGTTATAAAAATTATATCATGTGTGAACTATCATTCATTCATTTGGTTAATGAGAATTCTTCCATTCTTTCTCTCTTTCTTCTTCTTTCTCAATTTCTCTCTGCAAATGTGTGTGGTATTTTCTAGATAGATATATTATGTGCAGGTTCAACACATTTACATGGTATAATATTCGAAACACTTCTAGGGAAAATACACACTAAATTATTTTTGTAGGTACTGAAGATTGAAGACAGTGGAAAAATGGAATTTTCAAAAGAATTCAATTCATTCTTACACCTTACAATTACTTTGCATGGAAGGAGAATATGATCATTCATATTAGAAGAATAGGATTGTATATGTTAACCATGAACACATAGACATAACCAACATCATCCATAGAAAAATGCAGGTATCTAAATCGAACAGATGAAGCATTCAGAACAATTTGTAGTCTCATTTCTCTCAATCTCCTTTTTCACATATCTTCTTGTAAAACCCCCAGTGAAGCCTGGACCACCATGGAAGGGATTTTTGGAAAATAGGATGATATGAGGGAACACATGGTCGAGGTGGAATTGTTCACATTGGATCCAAAAATCTTCGCAATCTCCAATATTTTTTTAGAAAATGTAAGGATTTACTGTCGCAACTCAAGGCTTGCGAGCTTGATAAAGATAAGGAGGAGAAATAAATGGTTCTCACCATTCTCTCAAAACTTGGTCCTGAATTCTCAGTTTTTGTATACACATTCCATTTATTTATAATCACCTCTGGAGCCACCTGGAAGATGCCTTCTCTTGAGGAATTTATCGAATCTCTGACACAAGAGCAGACCAACATCATCAACATGGGAAAAATAAAAGGCCCAAAGGTGCATGCAATTACTATGAAATATGTCAGTGGTCATAAATATCATAAATCTAAAGATAAATACAAAATTAAATCTCATGCAAATCCGAAGACAGAAGGGTACTCAAAACCCTTCAAGGATGCCTTTGGATCCAAAGGTGGAAAGGGAAGAAAAGGAGAGAAATGCACATACTTCCATAAAGGATTCCATCCAAAATCCGCATGTATGCAGAAACAAGTAGATCTAATGAATAGAATACTTCAACAAAACAAACTTGGAGATCGCATCCCTGGGGGTGCCAAGAATAAGAATCTAGAAGATCAGAATCCCAAGAAAGGAAATTTTAGCCATGCCTTGATTTCCATCAACTCCTTTCCAAATGATTCGATCGTAGATTAAGGAGAATCACATCACATGGCTTCCACAAAATAAGTCTATTCTTCATTGGATGCATGAAAAGGTCCTCCTATTTTGATGGGGGATAACTCTTCAATTGAGGTCACTGGAAAAGGAAGGATTGAACTCACCAACAAAAGCTTTGAGAATGTGTTGCACGTTCCCAAAATTTCCATCAATATTCTATCCATGTATCAGATGAAAAATTACGAAATAGAAAATAAATTCATATTCACACCTAATACAGTGGACATCTATGACATGAAAACCAATTCCAAGATGGCTACCAGTGAGGTAAATCATCAATCTAGGATTTACACATTTTCTGAATTTATTGAACCAGATTCTTCTTTACTCCTTACCCATGCTGATGAAAGCAGTAGGATATAGCAGAAAAGGTTCAGGTGTTTAAATTTCATATATATGCAAAAACTGAGAAATTAAGGATTTGTTGATGGTCTACCAGACATCCATTTCTCCAAAGGAATCTGTGAGGGTTGTTTTCTTGGAAAACACCCTCAAGAGAAATTCAACAACGGAAACATTCAGAGAGATTCTTCTCCTTAGAATATGATCCATAGTGACCTCATGGGCCCTTTTCTACATCCATTAATAAGAAAATAAAGGTTTCTGCTCATTTTTGTTGATGATTTCTCACGCTTCACATGGATTTTCTTTCTCAGGAAAAAATCAAAGGTCTTTCAACACCTCAAAGATTTCAAAGCCCTGGTTGAGATACAGTCAGGAAAAAAAATCAAATTCCTCCGAACTGATAATGGGGGAGAGTATGTCAACCATGAGGTCCAGAATATTTTTCATGAGGCATGGATTTATTTGCAGGACACAGTTCCCTATACTCCGCAGCAAAACAGAGTTGTTGAGCAAAAAAAAGATCTCTAAAAGAGATGTCATCTTGCATGCTACATGAAAAGTCACATCCAAATAGATTATAGGTTGACACACTTAATTGTACAACTTACATCCAAAACTGATCTCCCCATAGATCTATCAAGGATAAGACCCCCTATGAGGCTTGGAGTGGCCTCAAACCGAAAGTGACCCACTTTCGTATTTTTTATTCACGTGCATGGGCCTAGATTCCCTCTGAAAAGAGGAAGGAACTTGATCCACAAATCACATAGTGTATATTTGTTGGATACCCTAATAGTGTGAGGGGACACAAACTTATTGATCTTCTCTCAGACTGGCTCATCATTGAGTGAAGTGTCCAATTCGAGGAAAGTGTATCGCATGTACCTCAACATCCACATGTGTTATCGGACAAATCGGTAGGTGTAGACACTAACTGATCTCCCTAGATCCACCTAGATCTAGAACAAAACACACCAGAACATGATTCTTTCCTTAAGTTTTAGATATTGAATTTACTAACAAAAGAGGGATGAGTGACATACCATTTAAATGTCACTTCCTCTCGCCATCGCCATCCTAGCTCCGTTCCAATTCTCATACCATGATGATCCTGCAAAAGAACGCAACCAACCAAAGTGATAGTAATAGCATAAACTCAATATAAACCTATGTATGTGATCAAGGAATCGTACAATAAAACACAACAAGCTTTATAGGAAAGAATCATATTACTGTATCATATTAAATGTGAAAGAGATATTACAACCATGGCCTTGATGTCATAAGGTCCCTTCCAACTATCGTTTGTTCCCCACACACTTCCACTCCAATAATTCTGAGAGCATAGATCTGATAATATTCACAATCTATCTTGACAAAGGCAAATATCAAAGCCACTCCAACCAAGCTAATAATTCCAAGCCAACCAAAGCTCCAAGCTCCAAGCTAACCAAAGCTAACTTTCTCCATGAGATCTCCTCTCATTTTATAAGTTGAAGAGGATAAGGTGAGGAGGTTAGGATGATCCCACTAAATCATGAAAGCGAGTAAGATCCAAATCATTCGGATGCCACCTAACCATGGAAGTTTCTCTTTCTAGAAGATTCGAGAAAATGCTCATTCTTCCCACGTGTAAGAATTCTCGCACCCTGCCTATAGAGTAGCCTGCGAACAGTTCGCACCCTAATTGTGGGAAACCTGTGAGAATCAAGCATTCTCACACCTTAATACATAGGCAGCCTGCAAACTTCCTTTTTTATAGGGTTTTTGCAACTTCTTTTCTCACGAAAATTTCTTCTCCCTTCTCTCTTCAGGAACTCAGGCCACTGACCCCTCTGAAGGAAACATATAGGTTTACATCATTAACGGTCATAGGGATGATGAAAATAATGTGTAACAACATGCAGACACCTTTATTCTTTCACATCTCCGAGATGATGAGCATGCACATGCCAAATCTTCTTCAGATGGGATTTCTGATTCAGAGGATTCAAATGATCCAGATACAGATTTAGTACATTTAGATGCAGAGCCAGAGAAGAGGCCCAAGTGGGCCCAGAATAATCTTCAGGATGCAGGGGATCTTGTTGGTGATCCAACTGATACTAGGAGGACTCGATCTGATTTCAAGGAGCCTCCTCTCACATTCACTGCCACTGAAAAATTACCTTCCGGTCATATTTTCTTGGTTCAATATTTAGATCTACAGTCTTATGGTGAGGCTGCTGGAAATCCCTTTTGGGAATCCGCCATGTAGGAGGAGTACAACTCTCGCCCAGAGAAACAGACTTGGGATCTAGTTCCACTTGCTTCTGGAAGGAAACTTGTTAGGTGTCGATGTGTCTACAGGACCAAGATCACAACGGATGGACAGATTAGCATATACAAAGCCAAGCTAGTTTCCAAAAGATTTCAGAAGGTGCATGGCATTGACTATGATGATACCTTCCCTCCAGTAGTGAATATGGATTCCATACATTTGCAACCTTCCATTGCGACAACCAAGGGATGGGAATTCCATCAGATGGACGTGAAGAATGCATTTCTTCATGGAGATCTCTCTGAGGAGATCTATATGGAGCAGGCCCAAAAATTTATGAATGATTTATCTTTGGTTGGTCGACTGAAGAAATCTCATTATGGCCTCAATCAGGATCTGAGGGCATGGTATTACAATATGGACTCCTGCCTGTTGTTACATAACTTTGTACATTGTAAATTAGACCTTAATTTTTACATGCGCAGGACGACTGATTCACTTCTACTCTTAGTTATGTATGTTGATGATTTTTGGATCACTGGTTGCTCGACTTCAGCGATTGCGATAGTCAAGAGGATTCTACATGACAGGTTCTTGATGATGGACATGGGTCCGCTACATTTCTTCCTTGGACTCCAGATCAGTCAGGATGTAGTAGGAATCAAACTCTTTCAGGCCAAGTACGCATGAGATATCCTTGATAGATTTCACATGACAGACTGCAAGTTTGCTCCAACTCCTTTCCTACCAAGAGTCAAACTTGAGGATGGATGGGACACTCCACTAGTTGAAAACACACTTTCAAGACAACTAGCGCAGAGCTTGTTTTATCTCACACACTCCAAACCAAACCTCTCCTATGCAGTTGGTGAAGTATCGAGGTTCATGCAAGAGTCGCATGAGATAAATTGGAAGGCTTCAAAGCGTATCCTTTGATACATATAGGGAACCATCACCTTTGGGATTCATTATGTAGCAGACTCTACATTGGATCTCTTCGAGTTCACTGATTCTGAATGGGATGGCGATATCACTGCTCGCAAGTCCATATCTGGTTACTCGCTCAGTATTGGTTTTGGGCCTATCTATTGGTCGAGAAAGAAGAAGGTTGTTATTTCTCTATCTTTAGCCGAGGAAAAGTACAGAGGGGTAGTTAACATAGACATTTAGTATATCTTGCTACATCATTTTCTCACTAAGTTGGGCATTCAGTTTCATCGGTCAATCGTCATCTGGTGTGAAAACCAGAGCACTCTGAAGTTCTGTAGAGATCCAGTTCAAAGGAAACAAATGAAGCACATCAAGATCCACATGCACTACATCTGGGACTTAGTACATGAGGGGATCATCAACCTGTAGTTTTTTCCTTCAACAAAACAAACTTCAGATATCTTCACCAAGACCTTCACTGAGCATAAGTTACATTCTCTGTGAAATTTTCTTGGAGTGAAGGACACAGTTCCGTAGCAACTATCAGTTCTTATTTTTACATACATTGTACCTTGAGCGGGGGTTTTCCCATGAGGCTTTCCCTCTTTCCTCTCTTTATTTCAGTGTATATTTTGTATCTGGGTACCTAACATGGCCTCTTTGTCATGACCCATTCTTTAGCTTCACCATAGTGATGTTTAGGGAGGGGTGTTGGAGTTACTTCACACACACCTAGGATTTGTTTTTCCTAAGGTTTTTCCCATGTTTATTAGTCATTATTCAATCTCCTATTTTTTAGGAAGAATATGCCTCTAGGGAGAATATTCTCTTCATTTTTCACTTCAGTTTGATCAGTTGAGTGGAGTCTAGATGCTACATTAGGATTATCGCCATGTATCATTTGGATCATCACCAACTAATGCACATTTTCCTTGGGATCATCACCATACTACCACATTACCCATGATTCCCTGATCTCCTCCTCACTTCACTCTGTTTCAGTCAGTTAATTGAAGATTGATAGACTAGTTAACTCAGCTAGGTGGCAGTTCACTCCCATAACTTCCCGAGAGACTAGACTAGGTGGAAGTTTACTCCTGTAACTACTGGTGTGTGTCTATATCACTCTATACCACCACTATGACACATTGGATTCTCCTCCAGTGCACATTGGTTGAGTTATATCGAGTATATCACGTGTAAAATATCATTCATTCATTTGGTTAATGAGAATTATTCCATTCTTTCTCTCTTTCTTCTTCTTTCTCAATTTCTCTCTGCAAATGTGTGTGGTATTTTCTACCTAGATCTATTATGTGAAGGTTCAACATGTTTACACCCCATGTTAAGGATTGGTGGGATACTTACTCTATGCAAAGGGCCATAGAGGAATCTGCAATATTTGCAGTCTCCCCCACATGGGATTCCTTCATGGATTCCATTAAAGAACAATACTACCATGTTGGAAGCTACGAGGACTAGTACACAATATGGACCACCCTATGTCGGGAAAGGGACTAGACAGTACCAAATTTCACCAATATTTTCCATACCCTGCACACCAAATTGGGTATCAAATACTCTGAGCAACATATGGTGCTCAAATATTGTTTTTGTCTGCATAGATACATTCAAACATAAATGGATTTTATGGACATCGCATCATTGGGTACAACTTATATATATTCTATCGATATCGAGCCAAAATTTAAGTAGAAGAGTAGAGAGTTTGGATCTGCAAACTCATCATAGTTGAAGTAGAGAAAAAGGGATGGAGAAAAGATGGCCACTCTCAGGACAACCAGTCCAAGCCACAACACAGGAAGGGTAATGAGAAGTGGAAGAAGGACATGGGAAAATGGTGTGAATACCATAAAATACCTTGGCATAACACCAAAGAATGTCACTCCAAGAAGTCACTGGTATTCGATATGAAATATTCTGAGTCAGAGACAGATTCTGACTCTGAATCAAATCTAGAAGGAGGGAAGTGGATTATCAATTTTTAACCCAGTTCCACTGTCTCTACTACCAAAGTCCAACGAGGAAAACTAGAAGAACCAGAGGAAGGGGAACACATATTCCACTCATAGATGTGGGTAAAGGGGGCTCTGCTTCATTTCATTTTCGATAGCACCAGTCAGAAGAACCAGATATCAACAAAGGTTTTCAAGCGGTTGGACCTATCGATGACACCACACCCACATCCCTACACCATCAGTTGGATTCACCAAGGAAGAGATCTTCATGTTAGTCAACAATGTCACATTTTCTATGGAATCAAGCCTTTAAAAGACAAGGTAGTGTGTGATATTTCTCCCCTTGAAGTTTGTGATGTAATTTTAGGACAACCATATTTGTGGAAGCGACATGTTGTGTACGAGTCTAGAACCTGCAGTGTTATTATTACTTTGGTGATCCGAATTATTTTCGGCACGAAATGAGAGAAGAGATATAATAAATAAATGCACAGAGATATTGAGGATATCAAATAATATAACATACATGTATCATATATGCAACCATAAACACAAAGATACATTAATAGACAATTTTCTATTAATGAGCGAAAATGTACAAAGACTATAAAAATACATAGTGAAAGACTCGCTAGAATGGTGACAACTTATCTCTGAGAAGAGATGTGATGAATACTCTAATTCACAAGAATATTATTGTTACAATGAGGCTCCAAAGGCCTTTTTAACATAAGTAAAATACAAAACCCTAACCTCGGAAGATGAAAATCCAAAAGGTTTGCGGTCTCCGATGGGGGTAGTTGATATGTCAACTTCCTAGGGGCATAAATTTTTCATATGATCTTCGTTTGGGGTGCTCGATACACCATTGCAAAGGTATAACTACAAAGAACAACTTTTGAGTTGCCTAGATCAGTTCCTTTGGTAGTCACTTGGGCCCCAAATCCCCAAAAAACCTCATTTAGGGACTTAAAATGGACCTGAAAGTTTGGAACTCGAAAAACTGCCAAGATGGAAAATTGTTTTTCGAGCCCATGGAATAAGTGGGTGGCCACCTATATTTACCTAGATAATTTGGGTAGAAAATTGTACAGGATACTAGAGATAGCACTAACTACCACTATTTCTGTAATCTCTTCTAAGAAATGCAGTAAGGTATTTTCACAGACTAGGAAATTCGTCTTCTTTGTGATCCGTGCTCACAATAAGTAGAAGGTCAATGCCACATTTATGGCCTCTACACAGAGCCTCTCCTTGAAGAAAAATTAAGTGGGTAGGATCGTAGAAGAGTACATAGACATATTCTTCTCACCCACCGGGGTACCAACACACTTCCAAGTCAGTCATCCAATTAATCTAACCCCCAGTGCAACTCTTCCTAATGGACCATTCTATCATCCCTCGCTGATGGAAAATGATGAAATAAACCATCATATGCAAGAGATTCTTCAAAATGGGCACATCATACCCATATCCTCCCCTTACGAAAACCCGATTGCACTGGTGCATAAGAACGACGAGACCTGGCGGCTCTGCGTTGATTACAGAGCATTAAAAAAAATCACAATCAGGAACTGTTACCCAATTTCGAGAATCGATGACATTCTTGACCAAATCAAGGGGGAAAATATCTTCAACAAGATTGACCTAAAGTGTGTCTACCACTAGGTTCCCATCGAGCCAACAAATGCATGGAAGATAAATTTTAAATCTAAAGAAGGTCTGTTTGAATGGATGGTCATTCCCTTTGGCTTAACAAATGCACCAACCACTTTCATGAGGTTGATGGATGATGTATTGAGACCCGTCACCATCTCTTTTGTAGTGGTATATTTGGATGACATACTCATCTTCAACATAAATTGAGAGGAGCACATGCAACATATTCAGTAGGTTTTGAGTACTCTGAAGTAACATAAGCTATATGCCAACTTGGAAAAATGCTCCTTTGGCATGAACATGGTCCAATACTTGGCCTACATTGTTGATAATGCGGTACATGTTGATCCAACTAATATCCAAGTCATCCATGACTGGACGTCCCCAACCACACTAACCAAGCTTTGGAGCTTCTTGGGATTGGCCAACTTCTACCGACGCTTCATGTTGGGATTATCTCATATTGAATGGGCCCTCAGGAAAGTGACAAGGGGTGGTGGAAGGGAAAATTTCACGTGGGGGAAGGAACAATAATGCAAATTTGATGATTTGAAGCATCTCTTTTGCTCATATCCAGTACTCTCCTTACCCGATCTACAATAGTCGTTAGATATTAATACTGATGCATACAACTATGTTGTAGTCATAGATCTCACTCAACACAGTCATCTAGTAGCATACCATAGTGAGACACTCTCAGATATTGTTTGAAAATACCCCACCTATGACAAGGACATGTATTATGTTGCACAAACCCATCGTCAATGGAAACATTACATTCTGGGAAAAGAAACAATCATCCACACTGATCA
>SNQJ01S0297778.1:0-10452 GCA_010110895.2 Picea sitchensis
AGGTCGATCTAGGGAGATCTATTAGTGTCCACACCTACCGATTAGTCCGATAACAAAATTGGTGACTCCACTGGGGTTGCAAACCATTGTTGGTGGTTTTTGATGGTTTTTCCTTGGCCATTTGCTCTTAGCTCACCATTTTCCATTTCCATCAATATTTGAGTCTTGAAGAGACCCTGATAGACTCCCTAAGTCCAGAAGTTCCTTCAAAAATTTTGTCCTTTTTCCAATTTTTTCTTAGTTTCAGGCCTTCTCGCACTGCACCCTTTTGTAGCCTACGAGAACCACTAGAGTTTGCAGCCTGCTGTTCAGTCTAGTGCGAACTTCTCGCACTCTGCTTGTGTCCAGCCTGCGAGAATCCTTGATTCTCGCACTATACACCACTGCCTGCCTGCGAACCCATTTGCAAATTTTTGGGATTAAGGTTTTTTGTATCCTCAGATGCCCATATTTGTATGTGTGTCTGAAAAGAACTTCTTTGGCCAGTGATTTATTGTTTCTTGACTTTGGATTTTGTGAATGATTATTCTTCGGAAATCTAAAGCCCTTCTTGTTCATTTTTTCTCAATTGTTACCACTTGACCTTTTCTTAACAAGGATATAATCTCTAGTTTTGAAATCCAAGTGCTTGTTTGGTTGGGAGCTGATGATCGGTTTAAAAGTTGGGATTAATTGTATTTTTCAATTTCTCATTAATTGGAAAATTGTTGCCCACATGCATTTGAAGAGACTAGTCTTGTCTGCTTGTTATTTTTGTCTTCATTGAAAGATTTGTTTGGGTTTTTGTTGTATATTTCTTTTCATCGGTTGCTGGTTTTTCTTAGTTCCACCATTGTTGTGTGGTTTCTACTGAAAATTAAAAAACATTTTTCTTTTTAAGCAATTTTTTATTTCGAAAATATTGGCATTCAATTGTTGAAATAGAACGAATAGAAAATTTGCATTATTCATGATTCGTTGATGTTGCATTTCAAAGAAGATCATATATCGTAGTTCAAGTTGTTCCAAAAAACTCCTCTTTCCCTCCTGTAAATAGGATTCATCGAACAAAAAATTGGTATCATTCATTCCTATCTATGCATTGTTGGGTCAGAGTCTCACAGAACATCAATTTCATTTCCGTCTCCTTTGAGTAACAACAACCTTTAATAATATTGCGCAATTTTTAAAATTTAACTAGTAACTCTTTTCTAGGACTCTATTACACCAACATTAGCTAGGCTAGAGCTTTGGAATAGGCAGTGAGATACACTCTCCAAAGCACAAAACACACAATAACATCTTGTGGTAAGGAGTGTCAAATTCAATTTGCAACATTTTGTCCTGGGAAGCCCTTCTCACACAAGGGGCAAACCCGAGGTCGCATTGAGATTGACAGAGTTACTCACCCTACTTTGTTGATATCAATGTAGAGATTGCATGTATTACGGGGGTCACTTGAAGGTATACCCACAATGATGAGTGGAAGCCTTTCAAGCTGATTTCGAGCTAGATACCCTGCCCTTGCGTGTGGATCGGACTATCGACTATTCCCCCAGGATTTATTGTTGTTGGTGGTAACCTTAGTGGCCTATCTTATTAGGGTCTTACACATGGTGAATGTGAAGGGGCAAGTCTTCATGGTACCTGGAATCGACGTTGGCCAAACTCACTCGGGATCCTTGGAGGGTATACCCATGATTATGTGTGGGAGCTTGCACCAGGGTGTAAGTCCATTAAGCAAGTCGTCAACGTAACTTTTCCACCCTAGCCCAGCCCCTTATTGTCTCATCGTTGCGACGTTGGATTTCATCACCAACTAGTGACTTTGGAATTAGAAGGTATTGTTTGCTTGGTTTTTCTTCCTAGATTTTTACTAGCGCATGTTGTTTGTTTACTCAAGTTGACCATATAATTTCCTTCGTAAGTTTTTAAATCATTCAAAATTTACCCTCCACATCATTCATGTAGAATGAAAGGCTTACCCCCAGAAAATCTGGAAGGTTCTCAACCCTTTCCTACCAACTCACTGGAGGGCTCTTCTCAACAGAGTGAAGTCCAAGACGTTGCCACTCCACAAGTGGAAAGAACTGACTCTCTAGAATAGTTCCGAATTACGAATTCTCGAGAGGACTTTTGACTTCATCCTGACTCTGAGAGACACATTATGCGAGTGAATTCTTTCAGACACTTGGTTGTTCAGTCTTCTGGATCACCAACTGGACCTTTCCTAGGACCTAAGGGTCAAGATCCTTTTTGGACTACTGGCGTTTTTAGACGGGATGTTTTTGGCTCAGGAGCAGGCGTTAATATCACTATCTCACCTGAGCTACCTGAAACATCTGATCCAGACGCAATACCTTTTACTACTACTTATTATTTTCCTGGTACAGAAGCTTCACGAGCTGACCACATCTTGACTCTCCCTTTACAAATGGTCCATTACAAAGATACTACGTGTCTTCACATCGGGATTATCGTGGCTAGCCAAGATCCCATTGGTACACCGCTTTTTCCTGGAGTCACCCCGACACTTCCACCTAGATACCATGCGTTGAATGCCTCTATTCCTGCTCCTATGCAAATCTCCTCTGGGACTCTTGGCAGTTCCACTCCTTATGGGCACCATCCTCCTGGTTTCATTCCAACACTTCTGCCACCCCCTTTCAGAGGACCTTTTCCATCCTCTATTGGAGGCATTGATCCTAGTGGAACCATTCCGTCATTCACACCAAATTACCAGATTCCTGTTGGTGGAAAATTTCACCAAGGAGGCCCAACTCAACCCCCCCTTACATGAAAAATCCCAATTGGGACACAACCCCCAATTAGAGGGAAACCCCCACCAACCCCACCCTATGGAAAAAACATACCTCCATCTTTGGCCCAGTATTGGAATCACCTTATACAACATAACCCTCACTCGACTGGGGGGAAACAACCTCTGGCTAGCTCCGTCTCCTACCCCTCCCACTAACAAGACTTCTGAGGTGAATGTTGTTCAATCTACCCCTGTCGGTAAAAACAAATCCAGAAAGGTAAAGGGTAAGAATAAGGAGGAAAAAAATAATTTGCAAGCAGAAAGAACCAAAACAACACCTATTGACGATAGGGATAAGCGCAAACCCTGATACCCTTGTCTTATCTGTGGTGATGATCACTACACTAAGGATTGCCCACGATGAGCCAAAGTTACTAAGTTCCTTTAAGGGACCATGAAACCACCCACTCCAGCCGTATTGTCACAACCCTTCCCTTCTCAACAACAGGCCCAATCGGTCATTCACAACCAACCTTCCCCCTCCAATACATCCTATGTCTTAATGTGTACAGGAGATTCGAAGAAAAATGACATCACACTTACCACTCGAGCCAAAGATTATTCTTCCTCTAAAGAGAAGGTTGATGCTATACCTCCTTCATTGGTCCAACCATCTCCCACAACTCCACCTACCAATGGTCCTCTTCATCTTGAATGACCAAGCCTCAACATAGTTCTTTTCCCTCCTCCAAAGGGTGTTGTTCATAAATCAACTTTCAATCCTCATGCCGATGCTACCCAGAACTACAGTATTGTTGAAGATCTGGCCCAAGCACCATCTGCGATGTCAGCCCTCGAAGTCCTTCAAAGTTGTCCCATACAACGGAAGGCATTGTTGAAAGCTATTGGTGGAATCGACCCTACGGATACAAATTTAATAATTTTTTACTTGGAAGATCACATTCCAAGGTTACCCCCTCAACTCGCATTCCAAATACAAGTTATTGTCTTTGAAATTTTTTTTTGTAGAACTCTTATCGACGAGGGTGCCTCGATGTGTGTCATGTCTATTACCTGTTGGAAATCCATCAAATCTCCTCCTTTGACTGAATCCCACAACACACTCAAAGCCTTTAATTGATTTGGTTTTAAGCCTTAAATTATCCTCCCTTCATTATCGATTACGTTAGAAGGCAAAACAATCCAAGTTGAAATGGAAGTTTTGACGCTCCTCTCGATTACAACCTTCTACTTGGCCGTATCTGGATTGATTCCATGCGCGCAATTGTGTCGACTCTTTTCCGTGTTGTGCGTTTCCCACATCAAGGAAAGGTAATTACCGTCGACCAATTAGCCTTCTTTAACTTGGATGCGCGTACCGACAACATACCATTCATTGCCAAACCCCCCGGATATAAGAACGTTGGTGTGGGTCTTCTTAAAGACTCCTTGTTAATGGGTACCTTCCCCATCCCACCACTTGATGTTCCACATCCGTCTGTCGCTTCTATCAACATGATCTACACCTCTATTCACGGAACCACTATGTCTCATGACCCATGGCTAGTACCCAACCTCGGCGATCATCTTCGTTACGATGACAAAATGCCTTTGAGTCCGGTCAAATTTGCCTATCATGCCATTCAATTGGCAACCCCTTCTACCCCCTCTCTTGGTGATTTATCTCCAGATCCTTTCTGCGTCATTTTTCCCATATACAAGATGATTATGTCTGTTATGGAAGACACCCCCTGGGATGATGGACATCATCGTTCCATCCTCTTCTTGGAACAACACACCATCGAGAGCTACCAATGGATCATAACCCCGTCGATCGTTGTCATCATTTCTACCGTTCCCGAGCCTACACACGATGTGTTTTCCGAAGCGAACTTAAGAAATATCTCACCCACCATCCCCCTCGACATATCCATAAAACCTGGAATTATAAAAAATGTGCATATCGGAGCTTCATGTTCCCCTGACGAAATTGTCACCTACAAGTCTCTTTTCAAATAATTTCACGACGTCTTCGCCTAGAGCTATGAAGAAATGTCGGGTATTGACCCCGACATCATGATACATGAGATCAAGACATACCCAGACACTAAACCCATCCGACAATGCCTTCATCCGATCCACCCATGTAAAGCAGCCGCTATCAAGCTTGAAGTCGAGAAACTTCTCAAAGCCGACTTTATTTACCCGGTGGCTCTCACTGACTGGGTTTCCAATCTTGTCCCAATCGATAAGAAACAAGGCACAATCCACGTGTGCATTGATTATAGGGATATTAACAAAGCATGTCCTAAAGAAAACTTTCCTACCCCCTTCGTCAACCAGATCATTGATGATTGTGGTAGAAGTGAAATCTTCTCTCTGATGGATGGTTTCTCCGGATATAATCAAATCAATATCGTTCCTGCGGACCAACACAAAACCGCTTTTATTTGTCCTTGGGCCACTTTTGCCTATCGGAAACTTCCTTTTGGTCTAAAAAACATTGGCGCAACTTTTCAACATGCTATTTCTTATGCCTTCCATGATATCAAGCACATCATGCAGCCATATCTAGATGAATTACCTACTCATTCCATGCACCATGTCGATCATCCAATACACCTCTGAGCCATTTTCCTTTGATGTTGGTTTTACCATATATGCTTGAATCCTCACAAATGCAATTTTTGCGTAGAATCCGACCAACTTCTAGGCTTTATTTTTTCACGTCAAGGGATTAGGGTAGATCCTTTGAAGGTCAAGGAAATTCTCAATCTCCCTCCTCCTTCTTTGCTTCACCAGTTACAAAGTTTGCAAGGGAAAGAAAAATTTCTTCGTCGTTTCATCCTAAACTATGCCGAGCTAACTCTTGGATTTACAGGACTACTCAAAAAAGGGTCTGAGTTCATATGGGATACCATCACCAAAAAAGATTTCGAAGCTTTGAAGCTGTCCCTGACACGTACCCTGCTTCTCTTCCCACCTGATTATAGTCGCGATTATTTCCTCTACCTCACAGCCTCAGATTACACCATCTCTATGGTTCTCGTCAGGGAGGATGATTCTCATTATGAACATGTCATCTATTACTTGAGTCAAAGTCTAACACTTACCGAAACCAAGTATTTACATGTTGAAAAACTGGCCTTGGCAACCGTCCAAGCAGTTCAACGTTTCTGACACTATATCCTCTCTCGCAAGACTATGGTAATTTCTAATTGCAACCCTATGCAACACATTCTCACACGTCAACTGTTAGGGGGAAAATACTCCAAATGGATCGTGATAATCAAGGAGTTTGACTTAGAATTCGAACGCGCTAAGTCCAAGAAATCCTTAGTGTTTGCCGAGTTGATATGTGACTTTCCCTACTCTGAGACGAAAAATGTAGTAGCTGATTCATTACTTGATGAATCCCTTTTACTTATTATTTTCGATGATCTTTGGTACGGAGATATCATCATATATCTCCAAACCCAGACTTTCTGGCCCAATTTGTCTAGTACTGACCATCATTGAATACGCTACCAAGCCCGTCGGTATATTATCCTCAGTGATACTCTTTATCATCATGGGATTGACTCAGTTTTTTGACGCTACCTCACGTTTGACGAAGCCGAGAAATCCCTAAATGACTTCCATTCTGGAGCCTGTGGTAGTCATATCTCTGGGTATGCTACTGACCAGAAGATGTTGCGAGCAGGGTATTTTTGGCGTTCTTTATTTAACAATTGTATAATTTCCGTCCAAAAATTCCACGCTTGCCAGACCTACAACCATAAAATACAGTCACATCCTGCTCGTCTTCACCCTATGGTATCTGTTGGTCCTTTTGTGAAATGGGGTATTGATTTCATGACATGTCACCCTCACTCAAACGGGGGGTATGGATACATTATTGTAGCCATAGATTATTTTACGAAATGGGTCGAAGCGATGCCGACATTTGACAACATCGGAAAGACCACAACATTATTCATATTCAATCACATCATAGCTTGTTTTGGTGTTCCTCAGGCTATCGTCACTGATCATGGTAGCCACTTTAGAAACTTCATGATGTTCGAACTCACTGAAAATTTGGGTCTTCACCATGAAAACTCAACACCCTATTACCCACAAGCCAATTGCCAAGTCGAAGCAATTAATAAAGTCCTCATTACCATGCTTCGATGAATGATATGGATTCACAAAACGAGTTGGCACATGATTTTGTTTTTAGCATTGTGGGCTTACTGGACATCTATTAAGTCTGCTATTGGGTATACACCATTCCGGTTAGTCTATGGTCTAGAATCCATCCTGCCGATTGAATGTGAGATACCCTCCCTAAAACTAGTCGTCGAACTCCTCCTAAACACTTCTGTCGAACAAGAACGTCTGTTGTATCTCATGCAATTATATGAAACTCGTCGCGACACCTCCCTAGTCATAGAAGCCCAAAAAAAATGAGTCAAAGTCCAATACGACAAACATGTCAAGCCTCGCGTTTTCTCCGAAGGTGATTTGGTTCTCCTTTACGAAAAAGATCGGGATATGCTAGGAGCTGGAAAATTTGAAGCTATGTGGCGAGGTCCTTATATCGTTAGACGAGTTTTGGAGAAAGGATATTACGAGTTAGTAGACTACGATGGTATGCCTTTGAGTGAACCAAGAAATGGGTTGTACTTAAAGAAGTACTATGCCTAAGATCACCTGTGCATGAGTACTTGTATTTTATTGCATCATACTTCTTGTGTGTTACTGTAGTATGATTTTTAGTTATCTGGTCTCTACCCTCGACCGCTTATGTTACGTTGTGTTTGGTTTCCATATGTCGAAGTCTTCGCTACCCCACATTGGCTTCGCTGATGGCGCTAGTTTTAGTACTCAGAACCTTGCTTCTACTTCTTGGGCAATTTACGCCCCTACAAATGAACTTATCACTCTACGAGGTGTGTGTCTCGGCCATGCGACCAACAATATTGTAGAGTATAGCACCACCATCGAATTGTTGATTGATGCTATTTCGCTTGGTATCTGCCACTTGGTTGTACGACTCGATTCGCAACTAGTAGTACTGCAACTAAGTAATGTCTATGCTATTCGAAGTCCTACTTTATTACGAGTATATTTACGAATTCGCCTCTTGGAACATTATTTTGATTATATTGAGTATCATGACATTCCTAGATATCTAAATACATTGGCTGATACATTATCTATGACTGATGCATTAGCTAACTATGTATTAGACATACATTTGGGCCATTTATAAACCAATCACATCACATGTATCACACAACACAAGGTAAGCTGGTAGAAGCCGTATATATGTATATAATGATCAAAAGTTTTTACAAAAAGTTTTTGTCCAAGGACCAAAATCTCAAAATGTGAAGCTCATAGCTTCTACAAAATAGCATCATGGGTGATTCTCACGATAACACACAACTGCCCGGGCCACCCTATGAAGCAGTTGACTAATAGACTTTGACACACCCATAGTGTGGCGCTGATAACACCGAGGGATCTCCCTGATAGCCATGTCTGGAACGTCAGGAGTCAACCCCTTCAATTTTTGCTCCATTGACTCATAGTCTTCGACATAGGAGCCATGTCTGGAACGTCAGGAGTCAACCACTGAAGCAGCCTCTCCTCGCTACTAAATAGGAGACGTTCTTGGAGGTCAATATGGCCCCACATCTGTGTCATCAAAAAGAGATTGTTGATCAGTTCTTGGACAAACATAAAATCATTTTATATGATAAAAATTACAAAAAAAATTAAAAGAACAAAATGTGTACTTCTTACCTAGGTCACCCCACTGAGCATCCTCAGGTAGGGATAAATATGGATCCCCTCGAAAGTCCAAACCAGTGTATGCGTAGTCATCAACCATCAACATCTGTGGCCACAACTAGTCAAAGAATGAGTCATTGTATTTGATGATGGACCCAGCTACGTGTCGAGCCATGAGGTTGCACCACCTCAACATCCTCGGATCCTGTGGGGCCGACAAACCCCACTCAACCTATAATCTCAGCAATGGGACCCTCTCGAGAAAGAAGGAAACCAAAAGTGATCCGTACCCAAACTGATTCAAGTCGCCCTTCCTGCATTTCATCAATTACCTCTTCATACTGTGGAGAACTGCATCCGACCAATTGAAGACTTGTGGCTGTGTGCACTCTATGGTGTATTGGAAGTAGCTCTGGAGAGCCATGTGTGGAGCTGTGCTCCCGACCATGCATGCTATAATGAAAAACATGGTTCGTAGGGTCAAATATTGGACCCCCCAAATAGCTACCTTGCCCTTGCTTCTTTCTGCCTCTGGAACGCAGTACTAGCGATAATACTCACTCATAGGGAGTCTGCCACCTCAGCTACCAGTCAAGCTAGCGTGGTACCCACGCCGTGATAACCCTGTTAGAAAGTAGATATCCTCGATATCTAGGGTCAATGTGTGGAATCCCACATGAAACAACTGTTGGTCCACATCCCACATATGAACCAGGTACTTCAACAACCTGATTTGGGCCCTCATGCCCAAAATCTAGAAGAATTTCAAGAGCCCACAGTCTCGGAGGGCGGCAATGGTACCCGGGTCATTCTTGACAATGGAATACTCCTCCTCATGTTCTGTTTCTCACCACTCTAGCATCGTGACAGTCAAATGCCTGCACAAGAACCATAAGAGAAGGGTCAACAACTCTTTTCAAACCTGGGCATATTTTTTATTGAGAGAAAATCAATTAGAAACTTAATTTTTTGGCCCCCGCAGGTGCCCCTTTAGCACAGTGCGATATTCTTGCAGGTACCCTTAAGGCCGCCTACGAGAATCCTTCATTCTCGCAGGTCCCGTATGGTTATCCTACGAGAATGCTCGGGTGCAAGTTTTGGCCCTAAAACGAACCCAAAACCTTGAAAATTGCCAATAAAAACAAAAACTAAACCATGGAAAAGATAGAAGATCAAGAGCTTACCTCGTTGACAGAGACAGTTTGCTAAATGGTCGCTTGTGCCTCCCGCGATCAAGCAATGAAATTTGGGGGAAAAAGAGGTGTTTTGTGCAAAGTTCTTGGCAAAATCACAATGAAAATGGTAAAATCCCTTTTTACCCATATTTATTCACCTTTTACCATTTTTGTTGATTTTTATATTGTTTTTTCCATCAAACCTAATGCCTAATAGTCCTATGAGTGTGACTTTTTTCATATATAGCGACTTTGAAGTCCACACGAAGGAGTACAGATGTTTTTTCTTTTTTATCGCATGTACGACTGCTTTTTATGGTTTTTAGAAAAACCTCGAGCTCAGTCTTCATTCGTTCTCGCGCTCGAAAATACATGAGAACATAACCGAGTATACTTTTATCATTTTTTCGTACTTGTCATGGTAACATGAAAACGAAAAATGCTAAGGAGTATGCTTTAAGATCTTTTCACACTCCATAAAAATGAAAATATCACCGAGTGACCTTTTTCTGTTGATGCTCGTAAAAGTATTTGACAAAAACGTTCGATGGGCGATAGTTTATAACTTTTTCGATCCTATCGAACTATTTTATGAAAAAGGAACTGAGAGAGTTCTCTTTAAGTGTTTTTCAGTCTCTCAAAACATGAAAACCCCCCCAGTTTTCTATCTTTGGACTCATTAAACAAACATCGAAAGACCCATAATGGGACTGAGCCACTCCTTCCTAGGGTTCATTAAACATACTCTGAGGGACT
>SNQJ01S0297778.1:10462-20943 GCA_010110895.2 Picea sitchensis
GAGGGTTTTGAGTTGTTGTTGGTGCCACAGGAGAAGAAGTCGAGGTACTTGCGGTTACAATAAAGGTTGGATCTGCTGCTTTAGTGGGTCTCTCTGACCTAGTTCTTGTCCTAGGTAGTGTAAAGATAGAAGGAAGGTTTTTACTTTTATTAGATTTAGAGGTCAGAGGGAGTTCTTGAAAAAATGTTGTTGCAGCAGAGGGATGGGGCTCATTACTTGGTTTAGGGATTGTGTTGTCAACTACTGGCTCAATCACAACTGAAGGCATAGGGTTTAGTTGTTCTGGTTCAATACTGTCAAGGTGTTTTTGAGCGGTGTGGGAGGTGCTTCTGATTTTGCATTTGGTATTCAGAGTTGACTTATGGGAAGTTACAGTCGAGGTGTTAACTATTTTTGTAGTCGAGGGCACAGGGTTTGAATGTTTTGGTTCGTCTATAATAGAAAACACAGTAATTGGTTGTTCGGGGTTGGCTATTATAGTAGGCACATGACTTGGCATAGACACTTCAGGTAATGGGTCATTAGGGATTCCCATTCCTCTATGAATCAATAATCCTATGAGTCTGTGATTGGAAACAAAATTCATGGGGTGCTTGGATTTCTTGACAAAGTGATCCATATTATGCAAGCAATGAAGAAGGTAATATGGAATGTTT
The DNA here is from genome assembly GCA_010110895.2 of Picea sitchensis. Classification (NCBI taxonomy): domain Eukaryota; kingdom Viridiplantae; phylum Streptophyta; class Pinopsida; order Pinales; family Pinaceae; genus Picea; species Picea sitchensis. Next base: position 11,119 of record SNQJ01S0297778.1, read on the forward strand.
ATTAACTTCTGATGTCGCAAATGTGACAATAGAACAAAATCAAAAAAATAAACAACTTGGTATCTCCCTTCGCATGTAATGTACCTTTTGAAAAATTATGATACCTTCCCCCGTGGCTCTGGTAAGGAACTGAAATATGCACCCCAGCCTTTCATCTGTACTCGCTCATTTCCCATGAGAAAACCCCTATGTGCGTCGGGAAGATGTGCTTTCCTGTTAAACCATTTTTCTCATGTGGTTGGAAACCCTGTCATAATGGCTATGCTCTCTTCTGTTACTGGAATCTGCACTCCATGCACCATGGAATAGCCGTCTGCGATATTCTGACTGAACTCTAAGACTTCTTCTTCATTAAACCCCTATAGCTTCTTAAAATGAGAAATCCAGCCAGCCTGCAGAAATATTCGATAAACATCTGGGTGCAGCAGAAATGTGTCCATATTTTTTGTTTCATATCTCACAGGCATTCCTCCCATGACGTTGCATTTGTATTCCACAGTGAAGTAGAAGGAGAAATCAACACCTTAACCAGAGACAGAGCAAGGTCGAACGTGCATTTGCATGAAGAGCTCAGTGTCACAGTGAAAATAAGTGTGGTTGAAAGGTGGCATAGGTGAAATATAAAAAGGGATTTTTCTATTAGGTTAACGTGGATTTTTCATTCCCCACCCAACTAATCTGATTGGCTCACTATTTAACGAATTTAGGACAACCGAAAGGTAGGATTCAAAGCTTTCTTTCATATCTACATCACTTAGACATGTACAATTAGTAGCATACCTCATAACTTACTTCCTGAACTTATCTGTCGGAGTAACTACACTATCCAACCGCCATTTGATCCACGTGGAATAGCTGTAATAATGAGAGATGGCTCTGGAACGTGAGAAATGATGATATGACAAGTGGAGCATAAGTGGAGTCCTTTTTGTGGTTGAACAGTTGGAAAGTTGTGGATGTGGATTTTAAGTAATGATGAAGTGGCTCTTGTTGGGACAGAGAGAGCATAAAGTATTTTTGAAAAATGGCAGAAATTTGGACAAAACAACAATGTTGTCGTATGTAGAAATGGTAGAAATGCTAAAGAAGGTGGGTGAAGCAGCGTAGAAAATAACCAAAAGGGATAATAGCAGTAGGTGTGTTAGCAGATATTTTGGCTGGGATGATGGAATTAGATGTAGCAGTATGTAAATTGGTCAATTTGTCGTAAAAGAGTGTAACATCATGCAAGGCAAAAGAGTCGGGAATGTGGTTGGCATACAGTCATGTGGTCGAAAAATGGTGTAACAGGACATGGTCATGTGGTCGGAAAATAGTGTAATGGCACATGGTCATGTGGTCGGAAAACAGTGTAACGACACATGGTGTAACAACATGTAACCTCTCTGAACACAGAATCAGTTAGTTTTTAGGAAGTTTTTCAACTTTCAGAAACTAATCCTTTGGTTCTTTTGCCACAATCTATCTTGTTGTTCTTCAATTTATCTGCACACAAGAAACTATCTGATACCTTCCTAGGCTGAATTTATTAACGGAGCATAAAAATTTTGAAAAAGAGAATAGAAAAAAAAAAAAAAAAAAACAATTTCACTGAGTTTATTTATATATAATGTTTTATTGAAAAGGTGAAAAATTCTAAGGAATAAAAGGGGAAGGAGCAAGCTCCTTTTCCTTAAAAAATTAATAACCAGTATCAGCTGCACATCTAGATGTAGAGTTTGTCTTGGAAAGTGGACGTCGATACAAGCACAAGTGATGACTGTTTGCATGCAATTGTATATTGGATCCATCAATAGCGATCAACCTGACTGTCCCGTTGGGGAAAATAGTGTCCACCTCGTAAGTTCCTAACCATCGTGTGTGTCGCTTGACCTGAAATTCTTTAAAGTGTGAATCATACAATAGCGCCCAATCTCCCTTTTTGAACAATTTCTTCTTGATGACTCGGTCATGCCATTTTATTCTCTGTTGTTGAATCATTGTGGTTTGATGAATAGAATCTAAAAAATTCTCATCTAGCTCATTGAGCTACTGCAGTATGGACTTCTGTTCCATAGTCAAGTCGAGGTTGACTGTTGATGCAGTTCTGAGGGTTTGGATTTTGAATTCAATGGGAAAAACAAGTCTCTTTCCATATACCAGCTCGTAAGGAGAAAAACCAATTGTGTTCCTCCAAGTAGCTCGATAAGCCCATAGAGCTTCATGCAATCTGTTAGACCAATCCCTACAATTTTTCCTCACTGTCTTAGTAAGAATAGCTTCTATGACTTTTTTAGTACTTTCTACCTAGCCATTACCTTGAGGATGGTATGGAGAAGTTGTTCTATGCAGAACATGATATTTATTGAGGAGGGCTTCAAACTTATGTGATGTGAAAGGTGGTCCCCCATTAGTTACTAATTCTCTGGGAACTCTAAACCTAACAAATATATCTTCAAACAAGAATGCTAAGATAGCTTCTTCTAAGGCCCAGATGAGTGCTTTTTCCTTTACCCACTTAGTCATGTAATCTATATAGACCAATATATAGACTTTCTTATTTGAAGGTAGGTTAATGGGCCCTATAAAATCCATGGCCCATCTCTCAAAAGGCTCTAACACTACTTGAGGCTGAAGAGGCATCTTATCCCTATGATGTGGCTGACCCATGTGTTGGCAACTATCACAGGCTTGGACATATTTCTTCGCACCTTGAAATATTGTGGGCCAGAAATAGCCCATCCTCAAAATTTTATGACCAGTCCTTTTATCAGCAAAATGACCTCCACAAGGTCCATCATGGAAATCTTTAAGCATATCATAAACTTCATCATCCCTCACACATATCCTGATTTCTTGATCCAGACCTGTGTAGAAAAGGTATCCCTCTATCCAACTATAGCAAGCACTCTTTTGAATGATCTTCCTTCTTTCTCTTGGAGATAGATGTGGAGGTACCTTCCCTGCAACCAAATAATTAACAATGTTTGCATACCAAGGTGAGTGAGCATATACTACAAGCAAATGTTCATCTGGAAAGGAATCATCTACTGGTGAATTATCATCATTTATATGTAGTCTTGAGAGAAAATTAACAACCACATTTTCTTTCCCTGGTCTATCTACTATAGTGATGTCAAATTCTTGAAGTAATAAAAACCATATTGTTACTTTGGCACTAGTAATAGGTTTATTCATCATATATTTAATTGTTGTATGATCAGTATGAATAAAAGTAGGATAACCACTGATATAATGCCTGAATTTATTGATCGCATAAACTACTACCAAGAATTCTCTTTCAGTACCTGTATAATTTAACTCTGCAGGAGCCATGTTTTTGTTGATATAGTAGATATCATAGGGATCCTTATCCTCCTGTTTCCCAAGTACTGCACCAATTGCAGTGTCTGAGTCATCTGAAGAAATGTGAAAAGGTAGAGCCCAATTGGGCTCTCTCAAAATGGGAGTTGTGGACAATTTCTGTTTCAGAACTGCAAAAGACAATTCACAATTGTCAGTCCAATGAAATTCAACATCTTTTGTTAATAGGAAAAACAAGGGAGATGCAAGTTTGGAATTTTTTTTAATGAATCTCTTGTAATATCCAACATGCCCTAAAAAAATTCTTACCTCTTTTTGAGTTGATGGGGATGGAATTTCCAAAATTACCTAGATTTTGGCTGGGTCTACCTGAATTCCTGCATAAGAAATGAAGTGTTCGAGCACCACACCTTCGCTCATCATCATATGACATTTTTCTGTACTTAGAGAAAGATGAGATTGTATACATCTTTTGAGCACTTTTTCCATATTAGTCAAAGCTTCATCAAAATCAGTACCATAAGGTGTAAAATCATCCATGAATATTTCCATACAATCATTCACCATATCAGAGAAAATACCAATCACATCTCCCTGGAAAGTGGCTGGTGCATTACACAAGCCAAATGGGAGAACCTTGTAGGAAAGCGTACCCCAAGGGCTGGTAAAGGTGATCTTATCCTGGTCCTGTGGAGCAATATAGCCACTAAAGCCATCTAGGAAAGAGAAAAACTTTTTCCCATATAGGTTGTCTAGAACCTGATCGATAAATGGTAGAGGGAAATGATTCTTTTGTGTGGATTTATTCAGGGCTCTATAGTCCACACACACTCTCCACTTACCATTATTTTTAGGTATGATAACCAATGGTGAAACCCACTCACTGTCTGATATAGGGTATATGAAGCCAACATTTAGAAGTTTTTGTTGTTCTTCCTTAACAATCTCTTTAAGATTAGGGTTCATCCTCCTTTGGGGTTGGAAAATGGGTCGACATTCTTCCTTGATGTATATATGATGGGTGCACAGGTCAGAGGAAATCCCTTTCATATCCATATAATCCTAGGCAAATGCTTCCTTATGGTCAAGTAATAACTTCATCAAACGGTGAGTTTCATCATAATATAAATCAAGATTGATGTTCAAAGTCTTTCCAGGTTCGATTTCTATAGCGATGCTCATATAATTGACTTTAGAAAATAATTCAGTTGTTTCAGTAATGGTTGTTTCAACATTTGTTGTTACAGTGTTTGTTGTTTTAGCTGAATTAATTTGATTTACAGCAGTTTCAGAAAACAATTATGGGCTCATTCCTTCCTGGGGGATAGGGTCAAAGATTCTACTTAATAGGTGGTGCGTGTTCTGTGTAACAAAAGAGGGTCCATAGATAAATAAATTGATTAAATCGTCCTCTATCTCGTCTTTGAAAATCAGGGATTTTCCTATGGTTAACACAGGCAGAGCACTTTCATCCTCGATGTCCATCCATAAAGAATTTTCGGGTTCCACACTAGGTGTAGAATGAGGATAAAGGGTAAGTTTCTTGGTGTCATAACCATCAGAGATGGTCATTGAACCAAATATACATCCAATGAAAGCATCGGTTGTAGCTAACCAAGGTCTTCCTAGAATTAGAGGGTGGCCTCCTAGATGGGTTTTGGGTTGCAATACGACAAAATCAGCAGGATACTCCCATGAGTCAATTGAAATAACTAGATCATAAATTACTCTTTTTTTTCGGATTGTAGAATGATCAGCTAATTCTAAGACAGTAGGATTAGTTCGGACTTGCATTCTGAGTTGCAACAATTGTGTAGTATTTATTGGCATAATGTTAATTGTTTCCCCTAAATCAACTAACACATGGTAAATAAATGTTTGCCCAATCTTGACAGTAACTGTAGGGTTTCCTGGATCGCCATGTTTAATAGGTGGGGTTTTGCCTAACATCAGTTTAGACAATTCTCCCACTACGTGTACTGTGAGGGGATCCCTAGGTTTCTTTCCAGGCCTTTTGATGCAGAGGCCTCTCACATTTTTTGCATAAATAGGGACATCTCTAATCGCTTGCAATAATGGAATGTTAACATGCAAATTCTTCAATTCTCCTAAGAGATTGAAGGATGGTAATTCCACATTTTTGGTAATTTCTAGTCTTTCAAGGAATGGGGGATCTGCTAATTCTATGATTGGTTGGTCAATTTATTCTGTATCGATAGATGGTTTTTCCCCTGATTCCTTGTCTGATTCTGAAGATGGAGAATCTTCAATTATTGGCTCGACTATTCTCCCTGATCTCAATTTTATCTCATCACAAGGCATAGGAGTAATAGATAGAGTTGGCACATTATGTATATCAATATTCTAAATGGTCTTATTATTTTGATTTGGGTTAGGTTGCACAAGCATCTGAGGTGGCAAGGGAGGATTGTTTTGTGGGGCATTGAGAGGTAACTGCAGTTGTTGTTGTTGGTACTGAGGTTGGAACTATTGTTGATAGGGGTTCGGTTGATGATGTTTTTGATAAATAAGCTGTTGTTGAGAGCTTCTCCAATATGGGTTCCATTTCCCAAGGTTATTATGTTTTCGGGGCATAGGTAACCATGCATTAGGATCATGATAAGGAGGTGGCATCTGATTCAGACAGGGGGCATTCATCTGTCAATATTGAAGTTTATTGTTCATATTATTCCAATAATTAAGTGTTGTAGGAGAGAATTGAGAGTTTGTACCTTGACCTCGTTGTTGCCATTGTCTCCTCTATGTAATTAGATATGTAGCCTCTGCTTCCTCATTAGTATCTTCATTGATGCTTTTACACCTGGTAAGGAGGGACATTTGTCAGTGGGATGATCCAATTCACAGATAAGACATACATGAACAGTTTTCAGTGGGCACTCCCTTTTTGGATGTTTGTCTCTACACTTCGGAAAGAAAATGGACAATACCTTTTCTGCTTCTACTTGTTTCTATTTAATTTGCAGAGTATCAATTTGTGAAGAAAAAGAATTAATCATCTCTATTTTGAAATCTTCTAACAGATTACCTATTTCTTCTCTGGTTGCCCCTCCATTGGTTGATATATGTACCCTCGAAAAAGTGGTATCCCTGGTAGCTGACTTATTCCTTGTAGATCCTCGATCGAATATTTTACAAAGATTTACAATGTCATCATAGGATTCCTTAGATATATCTCCCTTGCCCATCATATTCAACATATCTAAACAATCATCTAAAACTCCTTTTAGCAAAATAGTTTTCAGAATGTCCTTACTCACATCTGGATGTCCAGACCTTTGTAGATTATACTCGAGTCACTCCAAAAAATATTCAAGGGTCTCGTCCTCCTTCTGAGACATTTTGAACAATTCCTCTCTTCGTTCCCTTTTTCGACAGTAGTCTTGGTACTTGTTCAAGAAAAGCTACCTCATTTGTCCCCATGTTGAAATACTCTCTCCTCCAAGGCTCATGAACCATCTTAACGCATTACCCTTCAATGTAGCTCGAAACAATTTAAGCTTCTATGCAGTGGTAGTGTAGTAATAGATTTTGCACAGAATATCAAATTCAAACAGAAACTCATCTGGATCCTCTGTAGATAATCCATGAAAATTTGACAGAGTTGAGAGAGGTATGTTTTTCATAAGAGCCATCCCTCGTGTGGGAATATCAGAAATAGGAAATACCAGGGTAGAGATTGCATTTTCATCATTTTCCTGATCTTCATTGTTTGGTGGAATCTCACGGTGGAACTCTTATTCATCGTCCCCTTGATTTTCCATATGTTCTCTTTCTCTCCACTCAATATGGACATTGTCCCACTCTTCTTTAGTGACTATCTGTTCGTTGATATGATAAACTGCTTCTTTTGATTTTTCCCTATTTCGCACTACACTTCCTTGATCTTCAATATTCTCCAGTGTTTCTTGTTGATTTGTTGGTGACAAATCTTCATCTTCAGCCCCTAATAAAAACGATGTCTCAAAATGGGGCAATTCTGATGACTGAGGAATATGTCTTCTTGGAGGATTTGAAGGGTTAAATATAGATCATGAAGAAGAATCTACTCTGGCTATAATCTCATCAACAAAGGTTGGCCTTCCCAGTGCAGGGTTCCTTCCTCCATGTCCTCTGATACCTATAGGGTTAGTATTTTTGGGGATACATCCTCTTGTTCTTCGATTCATGCCGACTAATCATTCCTAAGAAAAGAAAACTAATGTGCTTACAAGAATCTCTAATTATCTTCCCCGGCAATGGCGCCAAAATGTTGGGTGCTTTAATTGTCTAAATAAATAGATAATTATGGTGTTCAATATAAATTGTCAAACCCAAGGAAGTTTTGTTATTGCAAGATAATTGTGCACAGTCTATTCTATATTGATGAAAGAAAACACTAATCAAGTTGCAGTATTGAAAGAAACATAGTTTTGAAAACTGAACATTAACACAAGTTGTCGATATAGCTGGAGTTCTAATCTACTATTGCAGAATTGGGATCTAAATTGATGAGTGTATAAGAATCCTGAATTATCTGTTTTATTCTAATTTTCTATTTTATTCTTGCAGAAGGGAATTTTGTGCTAATTGCCAAGAAGAAATCAACTTTAATTGCAGGAAGGAAATTCACACTTCTAATTACTTTTACTTGAAAGCAGAGTTTTACCTAGTGCAGAAATATGATTCTCCAACAGTATACAACACTTGAATTCTAATTATCATGAGACACACTGATGCGCATTTGAAAGGAAGGGACTGAACTCTAACAACAATTGTACTCTAAGAATGCTTAACAGATTAATCACACAAATCAGAGTAACTAAGATAAGACTCAAAACATCAAAACTGATGGGAGTCTATGAGGAAGGTGGGCCCTTTCCTTCTCACTGAATCCACTCAAAAATAGGATATAGTAGGTTAAAGAAGCTCAATGCACTTATTTATTGATTCGAAAAAGGGTTTAGATACAATATGCTCTTTCTTCACTCTATGTTCCACAACTATCTTTTTGGTATCCATGATTACAAAATCTCCGTTATTTAAAGACAGAGTCATTTAGTTCAAAATGGACTCAGAATAGCCTTGATAATCCCAGATTCTCAATTTGTTTGTAAGATACAAGAGATCTGTCATATTCACCAAATCTAAAGAAAGAATCAGCGTGAGCCAAAACGTGTAACAACAAAGGATCATTCTTCAGGATTTGGCTTTCAAGATTGGTGGCCATCTATTGCAGCGAGTGTAACAGCTTTTAGAATTGGTGCACATCTGTTGTAGTCGGTGTAACATCTTAAAGGATCAGTGGGCATCTGTTGCAACAAGTATGATAGCTTCCATAAAAGGTGCGTATTCATGTAACAACATGCAATATTAGTGCACAGTTGTAACAATTGGTGTAACAACAACGATATTTCTTCAAGGCTTGGTTGTTCTACACATTTTGATCATTAGTTGCACATTTATGGGTAAAATATGAGAAATACTACCAATCAAATGTGTTAAGTGAATAAGAATATCAAAGCAATATTAATGACTCGTACCTTGGGAAAAAGGGTCTTGGCAGCATTAAAGTAGGCATTTAGCATAGAAATGATAAGGTTGAAAGGGTAAAAGATATAGTGAAAAAGGGACATTTCTGGGTCCTAACACAGATCTCCTTCTCCTTTGTAGTTTCTTGGGTTGTTGTTATAGAAAGATTTGCCTCACCTTATGCAAAGTTTCTCATAAGGCCTTTTTCCATTTCCCTATGTAGACTTGAAGTATCTTTTTGCAAATCCCAGAGCTAAAAACAATATTTTTCCACATATATATGCCCTAACTATTATACAACATGCATATACGCAGGTTTCACCATTACAGCCCATGTACATCGAGTTTTGTGCCAAAAATTAAAAATTAGTGTCAGGTTTCCATGTCATGTCATGGGATCCATGATCCTTGACCTTCCATATACGTTTTGAATCTACCCTTCAGTTCCATTTTAAGGATATAAATGGGTCATATCTAAGCTATGGAAAAGAGGAGAATAATTCAACTGTGAGAGAAAAGTTACTGTTATCAGACTAATCGGTAGGTGCAGACACTAACAGATATCCCTAGATCCCCCTGGATCCAGAACAAAATAGGACAGGACATGAATCTTTCCCTAAGTTGTAATCATTGAATCTACCAATATGAAGGAATAAGTGACATACCTTTATATCGCTTCCTTAGGTCTCTGTTGTTCCCTCTTCGCTCCGACGCTCTCGTAAAGTCAAGTCCAAGACAACACAAACCAACCAAAGTGAAGATAGAAAAATATATTCAACGTCAACTTATGCATATGATCAAGGAATTACAAAATAAAGTAAGAGTGACTTTATGGGAAAGGGACATGTCGTTGTATCATATTAATTGAAAGTAGAAGATACAACCTGATCGCCTTGATGTTGCAAGATTCCTTTCAGTGACCCTTGGTTCCAACACACACAATTTCTCTATACTTGCATGAATAAGATCCAATTTCTCCTGATAGACCAAATA
>SNQJ01S0297780.1:0-10481 GCA_010110895.2 Picea sitchensis
CACGCGAGTACGAGAACCATCCAAGTTGTTGATTACGCCAATACAAAATATATGTGTGTGTGTGTGTGTGTGTGTGTGTGTGTGTGTGTTGGATAATGTGCACAAGCATAAATGGAAACAAGATAGATGGTCATGCCATACTATAAAGAGAAGCATTGCACATGCACAATTGACATTAATTTGAATATATTGTCGCCATACCATACATGGGTGATACTACCTTAAAATTCACATTTGTTTTGCATGAATAGACTGTTTCTTGGCTTTGTCATGTTGCTCACAGCTAGAAATATTTATATGTCCAAGAGATTGTCTCAATTTCTCTAAATGCACTATCAAACAATCTGCACATGAATTTTTCTACAAATATTCCAAACAACATACCAGAAAATGTTGAATATCAATTTATGTTATCTTGATGATTGAGTAGATTCTAGCACTAGTTACATAATTTAATTTGACATAACATTAAGCAGATCTTGTTAAATTATTTAACACACATTTAGAAGTTAAAGGGGTAAATCCAGTGTTGTAACACTCTCTTTTAATAAGTCATTTTCAAATCCATAATTGTTTGAGAAGTGCAACCTAAGGGCTGAAACATTGTTTCATTGAAACACACTTGATTGGTATTTATTTTCTTGATATACCTTGTGAATTAGGTCGAAAAGAAGTGAAGTATTTTCTACTATAAATTAATATCTCAAAGTCATCCTTGATGTTGAAAGTTCAAAGGAAATAGATTTGAGAAACCTCAATGTTGAGGTGAAATTTCTGAATTTGCAATAAAAGTTAGATTCTAGAAATTTCTACACACCTACGCCCTACACAGAGTGTGACAAAAAACCTCGATTGCATTCTACATGTTCATTTTTCCAAGTTTTTGTTGACTATTTAAACCATAAAGCTTGGGTTGTATGCAAAATTTAAAGAGGTGATTATTAACTACATATAAATGGTATTAATTGAATAAATATTTGGATTACCCCAAGAAATTAAACAACTTAGGAATAAAAAAATCATCATCTTATAGTTTATATATTTGAGATTTTGATATAATGGTGGCATTTTGACTCTCCCAATTTGGGCTTGCTATAGTTGTTCGTTATGTAATCCAAAGGCTTGTTTATGTTCAGATTGGTCAAAATCCAAACAATAATCTCATAATGATAAAATCTCCCTGCATTTTTATAAAGGTGGTACTCTTGTATAACAATCTGAAAGATGTAACTTGATGTTCTTGGATTGGGTTGTCAAATGGGAAAATGATAAAAAACAACCCCAAATATTTATTGCTTAAGTTTGTATGTAAAATGGTTCTTGATAACCAGACTGCTCTTTGAGTGCAACATTTGCTTGGAAATGGACCAAGCAGCTTCTTTACAATAAAAAGATAATGAAAGACTTCAATATAAAAATAATTATACACTCAACTTCATTATAACATCCCTCTGCAACAAATGCAAGTAAAATATGCAGCCATATTTTCTCACAAGAAAAAAATGAAATGGTGTTGATCACTTCATAGAACTTTAAATGAGTATTGCATTCAAAACTAAAAATAATTTGATGGGCATACTCCAAAAATATCATGCTCAAAATTCTCAAAGTTTAAGAATTCATTAAATTCATACCCTGGAGTAGTTCTCTGTCAAGTTTAATACATAAAAGATATTCAACATTACAAATCATTTCAGTAAACCAATTAACTAATGCTCAAAAATCAAGCTCGTCAAATGCAAGGACTAAACCTCCATGAATCAATTAGACAACCATGGCTTACATTACCAGCCACATATATAGCTATAAAATACTCCTACTGATATTTTTAGGAAGAGACTTGAAAGAATAAAAGGAAAAACACTCAAAAAAATCAGCCTTGTGATTGATCTCTGATATACAAATATGAAGCTTTGAGAGAAATTGTGTAGAAGAAGGAGAAGCAAGAAAAATGGAGATCTGTATTTTTTGATGAGAGAGTTGGTTGCATCCTGAAGGTTGAACAACATTATCTTGATAATTTGAATCTCCTGATAATCTAATCTTTTCACCCTAATCTAAACATTTATTTGATGGTGCTCTTTTTTTTTAAATCTACTCTCAATGCTTCATTGAAGTAGTTAGGGTTTTTGTTCTTCTAGAAGTTCCTACATGTTTCTTCTTTTTGGAATTATTGTTTTATTAAATTCTCATTAATGAATTTAGTTCATTGAAATTTGTACCTCCAAATGGGACCCACTTCAACGTTTTATAAAAGTTTTTTAATAAACTTTATTTCCAAAATATGAATTTGAATGTCTAAAAGAAGTAGACTATGTTTTAATTTTTTGAGCATAATAAATGACTTGTCATCCATGGAAACCATTCTAGAAATAATATTCATTAACTTTGATTTCCAACAAATCCTCTTGAGCGAAATTTGGAGTTCTGGATCTCAACTTATAGCCTCAGGAAGTCGAGGTTCCAAACATATTTCTCATCTAGTGATAAAAACACAGTTGAGTAATATTTTAATTTCTAGACAAATTATGACCAAATTAATCCATTGAAAAATGTCTCATTGTCTTCCTTGTCGAATTATATTTTCAACGAGGTATCACTTGCCCCAAACAAACCTTTGGATCAAGATTTATAAGCTACGAAAGATCGTTGCTCGACAGTCGTCGATCTAATTCGTGGATCAATCTCATCCCTTGATTTAAATTCACCCTCTTTAGTCCCACATGCATTGTGGTGGTGGAGAATTTAGTGTTTATAATGTAAAGGCTTTCCATATCATTCATATTAAGTAAATTATCTTATGGAGGTCTTAGCTTAGCTCTCGTGCCTTAGGAAATTTCATGAATTAGTAAAATTTTGGTCATCCAGTGATCGCCTAGTCACTTTCCATGTCACTATCCAATCATCTCTATATGTCCATATGTCTTGACTGCCACATGTCATTGGGATTTGTGCCCAAAAATAAATGGAAATAACTTAGGATAAGAATGGGTATTGAAAAATATAAATAAATGAAATGTTCATGTGGTTACGTGAATGCACAATCAGGATGGCAGGACGACAGGGTTTTGGTAAGAGTCATAAGAATCACGTGAATGAAAAATAGGGATGGTGGGATGGGGGGGTTGTGGTAAGAGTCATAAGAATCACTGCATACCCACGGTAAGTAAGACTTGGTAAAAAAATGAGTTGTAAAAATACTAAGTATTAAGAAGTGGATCGGGACTATGGACAAGCAGGAGTGCGGGGAAGGAGGGAGTGTGGAGTGATAAGGGGATCAAGATCGAAAGTAAGGAGTGTGGCAGGGTAGGGAGAGTGGAAGGGAAAGTGGAGTGTGGTGGGTCTGCGGGGTAAAGGAAAGGGGGAGTGGAGTGGAGTGTGGTGGGTCCACGGGGTGGGAGAGGGTAAGACTCAGGAAATAAATTGTGTGGCAGGGTAGGGAGAGTGGAAGGGAGAGTGGAGTGTGGCGGGCTCGGTGGGTAAGGGGAAGGGGGAGTGGATTGTGGTGGGTCTGCGGGGTGGGAGAGGGTAAGACTTATGAAATAAACTAAGGGATATAATTTAGGAAATAGGAATAAGACTTAGGGAATAAACTAGGGAATAAAATAAGTGAGGGAATAAAAGGTGTAAGATGGGAATGGAATCTCGTCATCCACAAAGAGGAGAATAGGATAAGATATGAAGTGTTCATAAGAGGGGAAGAAGGGAAACGAAGTGTGGACTTCCCGCAAAGCATAAAACAAAAATGAGACTAAGTATGGAATATGAGATAAGAAGAGAAGAAGTTAAACCAAGAATGAGACGAGAGAAAGTCTCAAAGTAAGAAATTATGAGAAAGTAATCTCGAGACTAATTATAAGAGAGGAAACTTAGCACGGGGAGAGTAATCAGCTATGTTGCACATAGAAGAAGTGTTCTTTGATGAAAGATTGGGTAGTTGGACAAAAAAATGAGTATCTTGGTCATACGGAATTGGATTTTGATTCCGTAAAATGCATAACAAAGTTGAGACTGAGGTCTACACCATGAACTAGTGATCAGTCAAAATTTCCTTCTTCTGATAATTTTTTTATTATATTAGTCCAAGGAGCATAAAATTAAGATGATCAAATTTTTTTATCAACAAAGCTTTGTGGATGTAATAAGCCCGAGAGCATTGGCCATTGATTCAATAAAGTTTACAAAGGTTGTTGTGAAATGTAATTGTTTCATTTTTTATTGGATAACAAGTTGTGTCGAATGTCTGCTCATATTTAATGCATTTGTAGGTTTGTCGTGCTCTGTGAGTGCATTCGTTGTGTGACTTTGATTATCAAGCCCTGCATATTACACCTCCTCTCCATAAGATAACAAATTCTCATATGGACTCATAATTTCAAAGGTATGAGACCCATTGCAACAATAGCACAATGATTTTATTCCCTTGGTTTCCCTTTCTTCTCTTCTTGTGGTATCATCACCCTATGGTTTCTTCTTAGCAACCTTTTTAGTGACTTAGATTATATTCTATGTTCCCAAGTGTCAGAATCAACACTTTCCCCACATTTTCATCTTCCCCTTTCCTTCATAACTCGTAAACATTTTCTTTGTTAAGGGATGGATGATGGAGCTTGTAGGCCAGATAGTGAGCATTATTTGAAATCATGGTTGTATTGCAAAAGTAGAAACCAGAGCCTAGTAGAGTCGATGATGTTTATAAACACCAATATGACATTACATAGCACAAGAAGATTATTAATTTAATTTCTCATCATATAGATCGATCTATAGACCATCTATTTATACAGTTGAGTTCATAGTCAATCTCCTTAAAACATAGTTGATTCAGTCAACATTGATCACCCAAGTCCACCCCAAACTGATTAGACACTTTGCATTTCCTATCCCTTTCTGTGCACAGTGGGTTGCAATTGACCTAGTCGAGACCACTTAATGGGTCCTAACAAGAAGTCAAAAAATCTCGGTGGAATTGTCAATTTTTCAGTCGATCCATTGTCTTACACCAAAAGTTGGGTTTGATTCACAAACTCCAACATCCCCCCCTCAACCCATCTTCTTGAAGCACTAGGTGGTGTCATTATCTCTGCACCGCACCTCAATCACATCATCCTAAACCCCAAGCATAAAGAAAAGTTTAACAAAATTCACTTTTGTCAATGACTTCATAAAGATATTAGAATATGTGATCATCTATCCTTGATACAAAAAATACCACATTCTCTTATATCAATTATCTAAGATATTTTCCATGAATCGCAACATGCCTCATCTTCATGTGTCGAACAGGGTTATGAGCCACTTGAGCTCTAATTTCCACAATATATTGTAGTCAATCATGTGGAAACCTAAGCCCTCCCATTAGGCTGTGAATCCAAACTATGTCAATTATAGCATTCATTGCTCCTCTATGTCAACTTCAATGATCAATCACGAAACATTGTGTTTCTTTTTACATGACCAAACAATTAGACTAGACCCTAGGTAGAAAACATATCCAAAAGTCGACTTCTTATCATCTTGATCACCAAGGAAATCACAATTTGTATATCCTACCAGCTAATTCGAATGTCCACTAGAATACCTAATGTCACACTAATATGTACCTTTGATGCACCAAACAACCCATCTTTATAGTGTACAAATGGGTCTTCTTTGGATCCTGCATGAACCTAGAGACCGAACCAACAACAAAGATAATATCAAGTCTACTATGAGTTAAATAAATGAATCTTTCAAAGAATCACATTTTTCAGTCAACTTAGCTTCCAACTAAAACATACTAGAACATGTCTTACAGTGTTCCAATTTAAATCTTTTCAAGAGATCCAAAGCATACTTCGACTAAGAAATTAAGATAACATATCCCACTCCATAACTTGGATGCAAGGAAAGATATGCAATAGGCTTACATCATTCATTTCAAATGCATCATTCAATATTCCCTTGATACCAAAACTTAAGTCACCATTATTCTTAGTGATAATCAAATCATCCACATAAAGAACAATCAATAGAGCTACATCACTCATATGCAACACATAAACGTTGTGATTTGATTCACAATTCTTAAAACCAAATCGAAGAAAGAAGCTATCAATATTTTCATGCCATGCCTTCATTGCTTGTTTCAATCCATACAAGGACTTCATCAATATGCACACAAGGTTTGCATCATGCACAAAACTAGGTGGTTACTCCATATAAATCTCTTCAGTAAGATCCCCATGTAAGAAATCACTCTTCACATCCATTTTATGTACCTCCTCACCAAAACAAGCCACAATAGAAAGAAAAAATTAGAGATAAGTCTTGACTAAATGAATAAAGGTCTCTATTGAGTCAATATCTTCTTGTTGAAAAAAGTCCTTTGGTACTAAACTAGCCTCATGTCTTTCAAAAACATCATCCAAAGTAAACTTGGTCTAATAGACCCATTTTCATTTCACCGCATTCTTTCCTTGTGGATAGGAAACCAATTCCCAAGAATTATTCTATAGAAAAGAATTATTCTCTTTAGTCATATTAGTGTTCCAATCAGTTTTATCATGTGCATCTCCATAAGTTTTAGGTTCACATTTCTCTAGCACACGTGCCATGAGTACAACATTAACATTTCTATCCTCGAGTATTCCTTGAATTAGTGGCATTTCCCACATCACTATCGACGACCTCAATAGTCTTTGTTACCCACTTGGGATAACAAATTTCCCTGACATTGTGTCTTGCAACACATTCATCATGAACAGACTCAGCGATATTATTTGTTGATTCATAATTAGCAAGTTGACTGATAGTTAATTCAGTACTAGAAATCTGACTAGAAGTCAGTTCTGATAGCTAGTTAGTTCAGAGTTCAAACTAGTTGATTTGGAAATCTACAATATTTCCCATGAATCATGACCTAAAACACCAGTAGATATCAACAAAGAAACACCCAAAGTGTGCTCATCAAAGATAACATCCCACCAATTGATCTTGTATTCTTAGTCATATTACGCAATTGATAGGCCTTAGACTCTTCAGAGTAGCTGACCATGATGCAACATGGACTCCTGGAATCCAACTTCTTCCACTTATCATTCAAAATAAATCTCAAGTTATGCATCGAAAGGATTTGAGAATCTGAGATGTCCAACCAATAGTGTATTTCCACTCCATTTCTCAAGAGGAGTGGCACCCCACACTCTATGGTTGGAACCCTGTTCAAAATTTTATTTAAGCATGCAACAACTTCTGCCCAAAACCTAGTTGATATTCATTTTCCATGAAACAAACTGTAAGGTACCAGATCTATTATAATAACTGAAAACGGAAATATTGCAGAGAATAATAGCGGAATAACACAATATATGAAACCACAACACCAAAATAATACCTTTATTGGTAAGAAACAATGTTCACTTGCCTCTTCAAGGGGGAAACATCCAGCAGAGCAGTGCTCTATTACAATAATTCTAAAAAAAAAAAAAATCATACCCTCTACTCCTATTTATACTAAATCTATCTACCCAAAAGAACAATCTAGAGGAAGATCCTTTTAAAAGTGGAAGCTTCTATTAGGTCTTCTTACATTTGACTTTTTCTTCCTTATTACTAGGCCTTATTAATATCAACATTTATTACATGAAAATATATTATTCTACCTGTGTGATGGTTAAGGAGGTTAGGTCCCTAACACAAACACCAAGCCACTTCAATCAAAGCCCTATTTTCCTTTCAGTGACACCATTCTATTGAGTGTAAGGTACTAATCTTTTTCATGAAATACCATTATGAAATAAGTATCTTTCAAAGGCATTACTCATGTTTTCCTCCATTATTAGACCTAAACATTTCATAGATCCACCACATTGTGTTACAGTAAATTCCTTAAATTCCTTGAAATGCTCAATAACCATATCCTCTGTCTTCAAGAAATAAGCCCAAGTAAACCTAGAAAAATCATTAATGAAAGTGAGAACATACCTTGCACCTACTAGAGAAGGATGGTTCATTGTACATAGATCACTATGCACAAGCTCCAATCTGGTCTTTGGCCTCCAAGGCTTCTCTTTCTCAAAGTTTTCTTGGTGACACTTACCAAGAACAAAACCATCGCATACACTTTCAAGAGGAACCAAACTAGGAGTCCATGAACCATATTCAGCGTAACTATCAACTTCATACTTTTGAAATTCAAATGTCCTAATTCTTCATACCAAACTCTGCTTCTATCATCAATTTTGGCTACAAACACAAATGGTCAACTATGTATTTGGACTCCGATGGTGTTGCATTCTATTGTTGCTCTGTAGTAGGCCAATGTTGGATTCTTTGCCCCTACGGTCTCAATTTCCTTCTTTTGTGACTAAGCTCCAAATCATTTGAAAGGTGTTCACCTTCCCCTAAATCCTCCCATTTCAATGACATGGGTTTGACACCTCAATGGTCTTCAATATCAATTTAAAATTAATAAATCAATCATTACTTGCATATTTTGTATACCTTAAAATGTATTTACACACACATGAACATATGTACCTCTCCTTGTGGACCTAGAAGGCACAATCCATGTGGAATTGCAAGGCTCATGCAATGCAAACCCATAATGCAGTAAGGCCCTACAACGAGGCTTCAAGAAAAAATGATCAGCATAAGGATGAATAAACAACTTTAAACATATAATGATCTAGTGTTATAGCATGGCAATAACTTGACCATAGACACATACTAGATAGCATGTGTGTGTATAACTTTATTATAAAAGGCTCGAGTCTTTGTTTTGTGTTTTTCTTACCTTTTTCATGGATAAATACAAGCTCTTCAAGGAGCATCCTTTGGCTTCGATGTTGTGAATAAGTAGATATGTTTCCCATCAACATGTCTATGTATTTAGCATCGGACATGTTGTTCTACATTGGCTTGGTGTCTAGCATGTGGAAGTCGTCCATAATAACTCTCAAGCCCTTAGGAAATTCACTTTATGAGTTAATTAGTAAAGTGAATGACATTTTAATTAATGTGAGTTTAATTAAATTAAATGCCTAAGTCTTTGGCACTAGTAACTTGAGTGAGTTGATTAAATCGTAGTCATTAGATCTAAAGTAAAGTTGAGATTTAATCTCAACTCTTGATCACTTTAGAAATCTAGGGTTTTGGATTTAGGGTTAACTCAACATAACAAAAGACAACCTAAGTAAGAGAATCACACACACACACACAGTGAGGAGATCTCATTGAGTGGGTGGAGAAGGACTTCCATCCAAGTGTGAGTGGGAAGGATCAGAGGAAAGGAGCAAAGGGGCATCAAGGGAGATAGCAATCAGGTAGGATAGGCTATTCACTATTATTGTATTTTTTTCAAATGGGCCATTATCCGAGGACGAGAGCCCAAATTTTTATTTAATAAAATCAACTCAGGTGTTGGGTTTTTTGGGAGGGGTTTTTTGGGGGGTTTTTTCAGGGGTGTTTACCCAAAAATCTCGTATGCAATGTCTATGGTTTTTTGTTTATGCTTTCGCTAATTTATTTGGTTAAAAACTCAATCGTGTTTTTATTCAGATTAATCTGCATAATAATTTTTTACAGCAAGGATTAAACTAGGAAGTGATTTTTGAGAGAGGAGTTCAGAAATTGACCTGGTATCAGAGTCAGGGTTCTAGAGGAAACCAGATTTTCACAGAGATCATATTTTGCAACGTCAGAGATTTTTTTTTGTCTCATTACAGGTCTGCGGGAAATTTTTTTATTTTGTAGGCTCAACTGTGGAGTGAAAGATAAAACCCATAAAACAAAAACAAAAAAGGTACATTGTACGACCGCAACCGTACAACAGCGATACAATAGTCATACGAGCCACACAACGTACAACCTAGTAGACTGCAGATCCACTGAGTGAAGATCAGGTTGTTAGTTGAGTAGAGGGTGTGCGTTGATGAAGATCACGGGACATGGGATCAAGTGTTGGGTGAAAAGCAGTTGTAATGGAGTAGCACGTGACAACCCATCACTGAGAAAATATGTGTGGTGTTGCAGTGGACGTGGACCGAGTTGAGGGTGCAGGCTGGGCAAATGAAAACATGGTTGCTAGCATATCGAAGTGAGGTAGCAGAGTGCTAGGAGAGCCTACTCTGGACAATGTGTGGACGAGTAGGACTAACACCTACCAAGTGAGGATCCAATGAAGGTCGAGTAGCTACAGTCGATAGTCACTGTTGTTGAGGCAGGGCACAGCAAGAGAAAAGGTTGCTAGGTCGAAATATTTGTGACGTTGCGCACGTGGGCAAAGGAGTCATCGAGCACGATGTTGATATGGTGGGCATGTGAGGTATTATCGCTATAACAATTTTTATATGGAATCCAAGTTTCGGGACTTAGAAAGAGGCTAAATCAGTGTAGAGGTGCGATAAACTGGAGGACAAGGCCATATCTAGCGGACGAGGCTAAGTCTAGCGGAAGTGTGAAGTCGATGGGACCCAGCGAGTCACAGATCGTGGGTGCCA
>SNQJ01S0297781.1:0-10481 GCA_010110895.2 Picea sitchensis
TTATTTTGATCTAATTGAGTTTCCTCTACCTATTCTTCAGTTATTATGGGGGGTTTCTGATTTATTACCTTTCTTGAGCGTAGATTGATTTTCTGTAATTTTGCAGGAAATTCTTGTGATACTACAAGAAATTCCTATAATACTACATGAGCAATTCTATAAGTAGGTAAACTATGTACTTTAATGTTGTAGACAACTTTTCCTTTTTGGTTTTTTGAATTTGCTATTGGCTAGGAAGGAATTGTTGTAGGTCGTGGAGGTTGTTGAGTTGAAGGAAGTTGTAGAGGTTGAGGTTGAGATTGAGTTAGTTGAGGTTGAGATAGTTGAGGTGGTGGTGGTGATGGAAAGGGTTGTTGTTGGTATCGTTGTGGGTGTAATTGTTGTGACTGGTGATAAGACTGTTATGGCTGATATTGAGGTGAATATTGTTGCTAAAAATTATAGGGTTTTTGATTACCATGGTTATTTCCTCTCTAATTTAGTTGATAAGGTGGATTATAATTTTGTTGAGGAGGCCATGATTTCCATGTCATGGGAGCATTCCATGATGTTTGTGAAAGGCTTTGTGTAGGAAATGCAGAAAATTGAATAGAAGGGTTTAGAAACATACATGTTGGCTACCATGGTCATCTGGTTTCTATGTTATACAATTCTTATGTTTGGTTATTATTTCCTTTGAGCACAACATTCAATCTGGGCAACGAAATAAAATCCTCCGTTGCATGCTTTTCTGCACAAATTTTACAAATCTGAACCTTCTTTAGTGGACATTCATTTTTAGGATATTTTCCTCTATAATTAGAGAAGAAAATGGCTAAAGTTGCAGTTTCATCTTGTTGTCATTTCTTGGCATTAAAAACATCAAACTGAGAAGTTAATGTACCCATGGGTTCAATTTTAATTTTTTCTAGCAATTTACCAATTTTAACTTTACTAATACTCCCTGGTGCAGATTTTGTTGCTTTTGAAAGGGCATCCCTCTGACTTTTTCCATCTTTATCTTTTCCCCTAAAATATTTCTTGTACAAATTAGCAATTTGTTCCAATGGTAAGGATGAAATATCACTAGAACCCCTAAGATTAAGAATATCAATATATTCTTCCCAAAGGTGTTTTAAAAATATGGTACAGATGACATCAAAATTTAAGGAATTATGCTTTGATTTTTGCAAATTATACAAAAATATTTTCAGGTAATCTTCCAAGTTTTCTTCTTCTTGTTGTGCCAACCTAAATATATATTCTTTTGAATCTATTTTCCTTCAATAGGCTTGATATTTTTTAAGAAATATTTTTCTCATGGTGTCCCAAAGTGTTATTGTGCTTTCACCAAGTCCCATAAAACACTTTAGTGTTGTGCCTTTTAAAGTGGCAGGAAACACATGCAATTTATAAGCATCATCAGTGTACCCATATGTTCTACATAAAATATCAAATTCAAATAAAAATGTATCGGGATATTTAGAAGGCATACCATAAAAATTAGGCAAAAGAAAAGGAGAAATATTTTCATCTTTAATTCATTTCCAAATTCAGTAGGTATATCTAAATTAGGAAATCCAAATGTAACTTCTTCTTCTTCTTCACCTGTTTTGTTCCTGTCATCATTTGGAATTATTTCTCATTCACCTCCTCCTTCTAGAATTCTTTCTCTTTCTCCAACTCCATCTCTTCTTGGTATTCGTTGTCTTTCTTCTCCACCTCTTGTACCTTTTTCACCTTCACCTTCCCTTTTTGGTATCCTACCTCCTCGTCCTCCAATAATAGATTCTTCATCAACCATCTTATTCTCCCAAAAGACCGAAAAATATTTACTCCAACCTTCAGGTGTTTCCTCAAGATCTTCAAATGGTTCAACAATATCTTTTGTCTGAGTCTGCTTTAGGCTTTCTGCAACAATCTTTTTTCCTGTATCCTTTTTAGTACCTACAAGCAAGTAAGTTTTGGGGTGTTGTATGGATGTTTTGATAAGAGGTTGAATATATGACTTAGTAGATGGTTTTGAAGATGATGAAGCTGATGGTTTGGTAAGTGGATTAACAGATGATTGTGAGGGTGGCTTAGTAGATGGTTGTGAAGGTGGCTTAGTAAGTGATTTGTAAGGGGTGGAGGTTGGTTTTGATTTTTCCGAGGTTTTTGGTTTTTATGGAACTTCTTTTTCGGTTTTAATGAACCTACCCTTACTATCCCTAGGCCTAACCGGTTTATGCATTCAATATATGCATGATGAGGAATTTTGAATGCTCACCAAGGTGAGTGCGTGGGTTTTAACCTTTCGTTTTACAGTCTTCACTCCTCCCTGTCGAAAATGCACATATCAAGACTAAAAATAAAAACAAGAAGTTGAAAGCAGAAAATGAAAATCAAACAAACAACATAAAGTTTGCGATTTCAAAAGTAATTCCTTTAGTGCCTCCCTGAAAATGGCGCCAAAATGTTGGGCTGATCTAATGGTCTAGATTCATCAACATTTGTTGTCAATCTAGGTAGGTAAACTTAAGAGACACATGCACAATATGTGTAGAACTAGTCTTGAAATTGCCTATGAACTCGTACTAAAATCAAAGCAGTAAAATGTCAGACTCACAAACATGAATTGGTTCTTTTGATCACGATCTCTCATACTTGAATGTCTATGGTAGGGAATCGGATTACAATTAAATCATTCATTGTCAACACACTCTATTTTAGTCAACCAAGTTTTAATACCAACAAGGTTTAATTTAGAATGTGAGTTAAAAGGCTTAATGAAAAGTAAATTATTCTATCAGTGCAATAATGAAATGTATTGATAAGGAAGACATAAAATAATTGCAGACACAATTCAATCTTTGAGTATATTTGTGTGATGGTTGTTTGTATGGCACAATAGATGAAATATCAATCAATCAAGTTGTTGTTTAACATCAATATCTGGAACAATCGTAAATCACCATAGTCAAAGGAACACTGCCTGCAAACAAATTAAACTAAATTCTTAATCTATAGGAAATTGAAACAATGCATGTAAGTGTACAAGAAATGAATGCAAGTAGTGAAATCAACCTCTAAAACAACTTACAGAAATACAACATAGACCAGGGGGTCTCTTGGAATATGTTGTTTAAGAAAAACTCGTGTAGAATATCTAACTCATGTATTACAGACAAAACTCCATTTCATTAAAACTTTGGTGCAATTCAACTATTACAACAATTCTAGTTCATAATCATAATATTCTCACTAACTTGATATCCCCTATTCTTCTAATATTTATACATGTCTTAAGGAATTCAAGTGCTTTTCAGATGCACCTGTTTTACAAAACTAATTTCAGAAAAATAACATAGATCTTTACTAGAGCGTTGATCATAACTTCTCCACGATCCTCTGGATTGAATCATTGATCTTTTTCCTGTTTGAATCACACACCTCTCTCCTAGCATCACATCCCCGATTCTATGAGCAGGCTGGCGGATTTACAACTAACTTTGTGCAATTCCTATAATTGTCTGTCGATTTTGACCATGTGTTGACCAACGAGTATTGATTTCTATGCAGATGGAGGAATAAGTAAATCACAATCTCCTGATGTTGATCAAGTGTCTCTAGGTGGAATTTTCCCTTATGAGTGAGAAAAAGTATGCTAATCTCCAATCCCTATAATAACTGGTAAAATAGGGTTAATTCTTGTAATTACTCAAATGTAGGCGATTTTGCTACAGAAATATCTCTTAATACCATTAACAAGTAAAACTGAGAGTTAATTTCAAAATAACAACTTATTACCTTGTATAATGTTCATTATGCGATGAATTAGTTAAAAATGGGTAAAAGTAGAGGTTGAGAGGTCAAAATTGGAAGTGAATGGGCCTTGTGAAGGAATCAAAACTAGCACACAACAAATATTATCAACTTAGTTTACAACTTTAGCAGAGTCAAACGACTTACCTCACCTCACCAAGACACTCATGAACATATATGTCACCACAAGACTCTTTGTCGCAACTGTCTCCACTGCCACATGTCGTGCACCTCATACGTGCCTCCAACCGCAAACTTGTTGTCTCTTCGTTTCTACAGACTCTACCTTTTAGTTTCCACAGACTTCACAAACTTCAGTTCTACCTCACATATGCCTCCACAGACCTACGTTTCCAGACTTAGCCAAAACCTTCCCAAGAGAAATTCACCTAGCTCCATCTGTTGAACCCTCCTCCTCAAGGCAGGACAAGTCCTCCTAGAGTGGAGTGACTTGGCTCCTTGAGGGAGCTCCTCCTTGTCGTCTACTTCAGAATCACAAAGCTCTCCTTGTCTCTAAGTTTTTGCTAAACTTTTCTTCCTTGATTGAGCGCCTTTGTTCTCTTATAAGCTCTCCAAAGGTCACCATCGTGAACCATCATGTCCTTTGGGGGTGACGTGCCCCTTCGTGAATCCATGTCCAAACGAATTGTCATGCCCCTTCGTGGACCCATTTGTCCAAACGAACCCATCTACTTGTCAACCGTAATACCCCTTGGGACTGGTGCGCCCCTCATGCCAATGTGCCCCATATTTCTAACCGAATCGTCATCTTGGGTGTGTGTGCCCCTTAGGTGAGTCAAGTTGACTTTCCTAAGTGTGCCCCCCATGCCTTAGTCGATTTTCTCTTCCTCGCTTGAGCGCCCAAGTCTTTCCCTCAACTCTTCATCAAACCGTGTGTCATTTGACTTGTGTCGCAAGGCACCTTGGGTGGAGTCATCCCTTGGCACATCACACGCCCAAGGAACCCCAACTCCCCACTATATGAAAATTTCCATCTCTTCATTCGTATCGATCATTTTGCCTACCCAATTCACACTGTGGTGGAAGTGTGCGCACCCGAGCTAAGCTACCAAGGCCTTACAATAAGGAACAATACACCTGACACATTAGAGATATTTTAACTATGCTTAAAGATTAAGTGGAGCTAACAAAATATCCTTAATAGAATTATACAAAACGATCCTCAAAAGTGGTTGCTTCAAACTCCATATTCATGATTAAAGGTCATATTGGAAGGATTAGAACTAGAGTAGTAGGAAGTCCTTCAATAAGGACACCAAGGATTTGCATAATAAATCGAAACTTGAAATCTTTACTACTTTATGCTTTAATAAGAGGTAGGGGGGTGATGACTTTGAGAAGTAGCAAAAAAAAGATGTCAAACATTTTAAAAGTCACAAAATTAATTTAAATAAAAAAAATTGATTGGTTGGTGCTCCTTCAAGGCTTTGCAATTAAAACAAAACTTAATAAGAAACCATCTCTAATTCATTTCATGTTAAATGTTGAAAATGTGAAATAATGAAGCTTGCAATTAAAACAAAACTTAATAAGAAACCATTTCTAATTCATTTCCCGTTAAATGTTGAAAATGTGAAATAATGAAGCTTATTTTTTTACGATGTCCAATAATTAGAAGTTGAAAATATGAAATGATGAAGCTTATTTGTATACGATGTCCAATTGCTAGAAATTTCTAAACATGATTTCATGTTATAATTACTTATTCACAGATTTCTTAATTTAAAAAGGACATCTTCTCAATAACACTCTAATGATTCAATATTATTGTTAAAAACACTGTGATTTTGTTTTATAGATTTCCTTTCCAAAATGTGACGTGTTTCCAAAAGATATAGACTCCTTGCCCATGGAGGGGCATGCGTCAGGTTTTTTTAAAGGATAGATATTCATATAAATTTTTGTGGGCGTTTGAAAAAAATAGGACAACTTATGTAAGAATAGTCCTTGTGATGTTAAAACATCACTACATTAATATAACATTTGTAAAGTTTTAGTGCATACAAAGAGGCTTTCACATTCATCCAAAAAAGAGTTGGATTTCATTTATAAACCGGACTATTTCATATAAAATGATTTATTTATAAATAATTAGAAAAAATGTTTAAGATATCAATTCAATCGAATTCTATATTTAAGTAATCAAAATACAATGAAGTAAGTAAAATACAATGAAGAAATCAAAATACAATGAAGTAATAGTTCTTAAAATACATCACAAGTAACTAGTAAATACATCACAAGTAACTAGTAAAGGTTTTATTTTTTAACATTTTTATTCTGATTTTTGGAAATATATATATATATATATATATATATATATATAGTTTAGTAGGTTTAATAGTTAAGAACATATATTTTCTCTTAAAAAGTCATAAGTTCAAATCTAGAAGAGATAGATTGGGCGGAGGGGGTCTCATACACCAAATCTGTGTCCCAAAACAGTTATGCTTATGACATAGGGTTGAATTTCCCTGTATATAATCTACAGTTGAAATTTTTGGAGTTTTTCTAGACACTCTGACATTCTGCTGGAACTTTAGAAGGGATGAGGATTGAGTGACTGACTGCAGGGCAAAGAAGTGGATTCCATTCCATGGGTTGTGGTGACTCCATAAGAGAGCTAGGTAATTGGAATGGAATGGCTATAAGATTCGTTCTAAGGATGGAGAGAATAGAATATCTGTAGAAACTAATTGTCCATGGACTCATAGCCCAACACAGGGGGTGTCCTATTGCAGAAAGAATTGGTAGTACAGTACCTACAGCTGGGAGGAACTTCCCATTTCTGCAGCCAGTCATGTAATTACGTCTTAAAAATAACTTACCTCCAAGTATTCTAGTCACTGTGTATATGTTTAAGTTAATGCTGTGTTTAATTTCTGTTTTAATGCTGTGTATGCTCAAGGAACAGTAAGGCATTTGTAATTAGAAATGTTTTTATGATATTTGCTTGTTATATTGCACGCATAAATCATTATATAGCAGGACAGACATCATGGTATCAGAGCTGTGTTTATTTTGCTGAATTGGTGGGAAATTGGAGGAATTTTACCCAGTACCCCGCCATCCCAGCGACATAGGGGTGGTCGGATACACTGCAATTTTAATATTCACAAAGGGGTGGTCTGATACACTACAATTTTAATATTCAGTCTAACGAATATATTCGTAAGCTTCCAACAAGTTCAATCGTCAAGCCAGTCCAAACTAAAGAGCTCTGCAACCACATCAATGAAGAGATCATGTATGGTAGATGCTTTGATGGACAACCACGCTTCATGCTCCTTAATGCTGTCAGAGATGATTACATGTTTTAAAGATCTTTGTTTGACTGTAGGGAGTTTCTTCAATCCTGAGCACTCCCTCATGTCCAACGTCTCTAAATTTGATAGTTGATCAAATTCAGTGGGAAGGTCCTGCAAACACCTGCACATTGAAATATCAACATATTCTAGTTGGCCAAGTTTGCAAATGGAAGGTGGCAGCCTTGACAAGCTTGGACATGCAGACAATCTCAAGACTCTGAGTGAGCTTAACCGTCCCAAGTCATCAGGTAAGTTTTGGATGAGATGGCAATTAGTGACAGACAACCTCTGGAGGGAAGTTAAGTTGCACACTTTGACTGGTAGTTCCCTTAAATCACTGCAGTGATCAAAATTAATTTCCAACATGTTTGGAAAGTTCAGGACTTCAAGTTCATTATCCAGTAGAGTGATATTTCCGAGGCCCTCACATAGGCATACAGACAGCTTTTCTAACCTTTCCCAGGATCTAAAGTTCTCATAAAGAAGAGGTACAATCAACTTATTAAGAAGTACAGACCTAATCTGAACAGGTGAAGAAAAGCTTGGCAACCCACTAAGTATTGCACGCTTAGAACTGTAATTGTATATCATAATAACCTTTAGTTTGGGCATTCTCTGTAAAAAAGTTGGAAGACAATATTGACTTGCCTCAAAAAATAAAGTCAAAGCTTCCACTTCAGGAAAATCTATTTGACACCAATCTTGCTCTTCCATTTCACCTGCCAAATCCCAAAATGTAAAAATCAATATTACATGCTAAAAAAATGCTTATCAAACCCCCTTAATGAGTTTGGAATACTATGCTTATCAAACCCCTTGATAACTTTGGAATGCTAGTAAATTGAAGGAGTAAAAAATGCTTATTAAACAGTTTGGTAAAGTAGTAAATTGAACTAATAATTATTCAATTCATGAGCAGCCCAACCTGTATGAACTGAAACAAACTGAGCACCAGATGACTGATATTTCAGAGAACTTTGCCATTTTGTGGGAATTTTGGCCTCCTTGCGAGGCATAAAAAGTCTTTTACAATGAATGTTACTATCCTGGCTTGACAGATGGAAGGCCAAATCTCGCATTACATCATGCTGAGAAAAAGAAAGATCAGAGGCACAGCTATATTCGATGGCCGCAGTCCTAACACATTAAAACCTTTTTATATTAGCCAATGCAATAATGTTGAACTCAAAGACCCCCTTCTATCTCTAGTTTGATACTAATATCAATTTATCTTACCCTCCTGGTTTCTAATTCTTTTAGAAATCATGTAAATAAACTCGAGCCTTAAATTTCTTTGTTGTGTGCTTTTTTACATAAAAAAAAGTAGTAAGTATGAACTTTTCTGCAAAGTGCATGTTCTATCCAAGTCGAAGGATGCCGCAAGCACAAGAATTTAATTTGAAAAACACAGATAAAGACGCGGAGCAATCGAAACAATCATGAAAGCATGCAAATATAACAAGTTTTATACCCTGGATAGCCTGTGAGAATCATGAGATTTCGACTTGCAAATTCTAACAAGACCTCAAAAGCTTCCGGCCATTCCATCCCTCGGACATATACCCAAATGTCCAATAATGAATCTACACTGAACTTTCTACCTTTGGGAAATGCCCCCAAGTCTAAAAAGCACTGTTTCTCTTTATCATTGAGGATATCTATACTTGTTTCCAAACGACTAAGAAGATCATCTCTGTGATCTTCCGAAATAGGTTCAGCTCTGGAAAGCTTCTCCTTTGCAATTTCCCATACTGGCCGCGGTTTACGGTGCAAAGAACTTCCAATCACCTTGAGGGCAAGTGGTAAACCCTTACACTCTGCTGCAACCTACAAATCTAGTACCAGTTAAACTTTATGCTGTTTTTCTGCACAAATACACAGTATTACAACTTTACTGGAATGCTATTTTTCTGCACAAATACACAGTATTACAACTTTTACTGGAGTTATATTATACAGAAATGCTCTTTCTGTTGCAAATCGATTGTAAACTTAGTATTTTGACAACATTACTAATACTGAACTGGCTTAGTGGTAGTCATGAAACGAACCTTTGCCATCAAAAATAAATTGGAATCTGATGACTATTATGTAGTGCACAACAACATTAGGATAGAGAAACAGTTCGGATACATGAGATTATGAATAGAATGTCTAATTCATACCTGTTTAACAAGATCCTCCTTCGCTGTGGCTGGAATCGAAGTCTGACTAAAGGCCCAGAAACAGAAAAGTGACAGGGCGTCAGAGCCCTCCAACACAGGCATGTCATACAAACGGGTACCATCTATATCTGGAATGGTAGAATTATGTCTGGTTGTGATAATTGTCTTGTATCCTTCTGCTGTAAACAGCAAGTTTTTCAGATTTGATCGCGACCAAACATCATCCAAAACCACCAAAGTTGGCCGATATGTCCTTTCTGCAATTCGCTTAAGATTATTCTGCAGTTGGTTGCGTGCATCCTCTATGCTCCGGAAATGAGGCCTATGACCACCAATTATATGATCCCACATAGTCTCTAAAATCTCAAAAAGGCAGTTTTCATTTCGATGAAGCTGTGAGACAGTAATGAAAAGTATATTGTGTTGGAAGGAAGCTGAAGATAACAAAGAGAATAAACCTTAGAAACTAAGGTCATGAAAGCATAAAATGGAACAAATTTTTAAAAAGAGCAGAATTGTTGTTACCTTGGACTTCGGGATCGTTGCAAAGCGCTGATGCAAGAGTGGTTTTGCCGCTCCCGCCCATCCCTGTTATTCCAACGATATTAACATCACTTCTCCTGAGAATTTGTTTGACATCATTGATAGGTTTATACAAACCCACCACCTCGTTTGGCATATCCGGGACTTGGGAGTTGAAGCTGTTGGACATTTGAGCGGCTGTAGCTCCATGTATTCCATCAATGGGGATCTGAGATAGCTGAGTTGGGTTGATGTTTTGAAGGATGAGACGTTCCATTAGTTCGAATCGCCGGCCAAGATCCCTGACATCTGCAATTAGTTTCTGCAAATCACGGGCGAGGTTGGGCGGGCCTTGAATACCGATGAAATCCTTGATTTCCTTGTTGAACTCTAGTACTTTATTTCCGTAGTCGTACATTCCCTTTATATCAAGGCTGTGTATTTGGTCTGAACCTTGCACAAGGTCACGGGCACTCTGCAGTACCGCTTGAAATTCTTTGAACTGCTCACTTCTCTGTGCTGATAAATCTGGGTAGGAAGTTATCTCTATATATTCATCAATGGTAGGCTTTAGCAACGAGACAGTTTCCTCCAGTTTTTCACCCCATGTTTTGCTGGAAATTATGGAGTTAGCAACTCCTCCCAGCTCCTTTAATCCTTTCTCCATAGCTATTTGAATGGC